>JAOTQE010005492.1:0-11240 GCA_025631205.1 Nesometra sesokonis
TTTTTTTTTTCCTTTGATCATCAAAACCAAACAGGCAACCACGCCCACCCGGATCTCGGGCAAATCATGGCGTGACCACTGCTGACCCCCCCACCACCATTCCAAACTGGCTGCGCCCCTGACTGGAATCATACTATAAATTACAATAAAATTTACAGTAAATTGTGAAAATAAAAATTGTGAAAAATTAATAATATTGAATCTTATATTGTAGACCAAAATGAAGAGTAAATTAAAAGTAAATAAATGTAGTAGTGTTTGTTATAGTTCTGCATTCCCAATGAAAAGGGAGATAAAATTATGCATCCCCTGGGTTTTGCAGTCAACCCAACAACAATAACAACAATTTAAAGCTGATGCTATATTGTTATACTTTTTTTTCTCAAATCATTTATATATATTATATTTTCTTTTATTTCATTTAATTGTGTTCATTTTTCTATTGTCATGTCACTTTATCAAAATATATTTTCTTTGTTAGTTTCCTGGCAAAAAAAATCATCCTTGCTAAATAATGTTATTTGATTTGAAATTAACAATATTAAAAAGATATACACTGATATAAAAAGAACTAATTATTATGAGTCAAAGTATCATTAGAGTATCTAATAGATAATGGAATGAATATACCTTGAATATAGCTTGAACGTATGACATTGAGCTTTAGTTCGATCCCTTCTTTGTCGTCACTTAAATTTCCTCGGTAAACATATGACCGGAACCCAAGATTGTGGTCGGATCATGAGTTTGCAATGCCGACTTTGAATTCATTGATTGTTGATGCAGTTACGATATGGTTTCGCAGAGAATTCCAAACTTTTATAACCCTAACTTCATATGCTCTATTTCTAATATTTATAGTTCATTTAAACTTCGACATCCTTAAAATATTCTGCCTCAAAATTATTCAATTTGTTAAAAAATTTCAGTTTTAAATAAATCCAACCGTTTATTTCTAAAAGCTAGTGTAGACAAATCCAAAGACTTCAATCTCTCTACATAAGGCTCACCTTTACTTCTCAATTCAGACACTAACCTTGTAGACCTCTGTTAAACATTTTCTTATTGATTGTGATCGTTCTTATACAGCAGTATCCAAAACTACCAGAATATTCCAATATAGGCCTAATTATAGACTTATACAGTATTACCAAAGATCTTATCATGTAAAGATAGCGCGTTGGCCTATTCCAGCGCGTAATGCCATGGAATTACAAAAAACAGTAATTAACGCACAGGCAAAGATATGAAGTAAATAAATACTTGAAGACTTTCTTTCACAATTGATTTTTTTGCATATTACAGGAATTTAAGCTTAATTTAGAGGTTCGGACCTTTTTATACAAAGGAATAACATCAGCTCTCTTCCATGAATCTGGAACTAGTCCTTCGGACATCACTTTATTAGAAAAGTAAAGTAACTACAGCAATGGTTCCTGCAGTGTCCTTGAATACATAAGAATTAATCATTTCTGGACTATAAGAGATATTCACTATTTCAAACAAAGCTGAACCAATCGAAGCATCTCTATCATATACATCAAAATCAGAAAGTTGGTTCAAATCTTCCTCATTCAAAACTGAACAAATGCAACATTAAAGACTTCTGTTTTGAATGAATTACTTCTGAAGTAGTCTTATTTCTCGCTTTTACAAACTCGTTCCAAGATGACTCCTCTACCTTTCCAATTAAGAGGAATCAATTTTGCAATGCAATCTGGAATTTCAATCAAGGCAGTCAAATCATTAGCAGATAAGTCTTAAGCAACTTGATCAGCATTAAGACGCTTTAAATACATTCAGCATTATAATCGCCTTTATATTAATTTCTCAATAATGGTACTTCATTGAATCCTATAGAGATTACTATTGCAAGTCAAAACAATATGACCAATTAGACTAAGAGCTAGTTTATAACATAAATCCTCAGTTAAAAATTCATCTCTATACGAAATAAACTCGGTTCTTCCCCGGCTCGAACTCGTACTGGTAACATACAATGCTGTACCCAAAAAAGATCTTCGATGAACTAAAGAAACCTTATTGAAGATCTATATCCTAGAATTTCTAAAGATAACCAATCTTCGGGCAACTAATTATTCGAACAGTAAGAGTGATGGCGTTATGTAGCGGACCTCTTCGTTTAAATTTCTCTTAAGATTTTGAATTAAATCTTCATTATTTGAGTTATCTTACCTGAGTTGATATTATTTTTTTATAATTCTATTATTGAATATCTTGTCGACATTTCCAAATGCTGTTTTAATCAAATTAAGCGTAAAACCCAGATAATTCCTGGGTAGAATGAACGAGAATCTCTCTTTCATAACAACGCAAGAGAAGCGTTCCTATACTGACGAGAGCATGGTAAACATATCTGGCATAAATATTGAGGGTTTTGACTAAGGTAAAGCAGTCAAATTACTTCGATTTCAAAACGGATGTTATTGGTCATACTAATTGTTAATGAAGAGGATGTCGACTGTGCAATATATTATATAAATGTTGTGTAATAGAATTCAGAGGAAATTTGTTATATAATAAGGCAAAATGATCACGGACGCTAAGCCTACCAAGACAAATATTTTAAAGATATATAGTTTTTTAACATATTTAAACGTATTTTACAGATATTTCTAAGAAATAAAAAATATCCATATCAAAGCCTATTTAAAAAAACAAACTCAGCTGCCTACGCTAGGCAATTTTCTCTGAATCTAATTACACACTAGCAAAGAGGATTTCTTACCCTCAATCGGTAGTGAAATTTCCGGAAAATTCTATAGTGTATAAAAAACACTTATTTAAGATGGACATCAATGAATATTGAATCTTAATCTACAATAATACAATAATTATAAAAAAATGATTACATAAAAGAGAGAGAGAATTTTTCGAGAACCAAACCACTGGATATGTTAGTCACTGTTCGAAAAAAGTAATACATTATTAATATAATTAAAAACCTTTCTATCACATTATGGCATGGATAAAGATAAGTGTGAAATTTGAAGACGCGCGGCTATCTGGTTTTTTTTTCTCAAGTTGCACAAAGTATTAAAATAATACCACAAAAAATACCCAAATAAAATTGGTATTCCAAAACAAAAATGTTTTTAACCCCTGTGGTTACTTCATTAAGTATACCAATTTCATAATAACATTAGTGAATTTTGATAAGTTAGGGATGGAAGAATTAAAAAAAAAATTATGTAATGTTGTATTGTATGGTTATAGAATTATTATCATGCTATAAACAAATTCGAATACCACAATTTTATTTTTGTTTGCAGGTTAGGGGGTGGGGTAAGTGATGCAAGAGAAATAATGAACCATTCTTTTTTATGGCATAAATTGGCAGGATTTGTATGATAAAAAAGTATGGGTTTTAATTACTTTTTCTTTGGCATTTATTTGTTTGATTTTTTTAATCAATAAGCCATTTCACTGTTTCAACTGCGCATGTGCAAGTCATAGAACGACGCGTGGCTTAAAATAAAAACCAAGAAAAATAACATTTCGCCCAGTCATTTTAGCCTCATTTTGGGCCAAACTTGGAACAAATTGCAACATAATTTTTTCCACCGGAATGCATTTCTTTGAGGTCCCCAGAGAACCATACTAAAAGTCCCAAAATATCCTAATAGGGGAAAGACGTCTAATTTGCATAAATCCAAAATGGCCGCTAAAATTCAATAATTTTACATATTGTGACTTGTAGATGGCCTATTTTGATGTTTTAAAATTGCAAAGTGGGGTATTTGCCCATGGGCTTTCATTTAGGAATGGTTACAATTTGATTTGAAGACCGCTTCACTTGCATAATAATTAGCATATTTTCAAAATGGCCGCCGAATACATATTTTGGTCATATGGTTTTTGGTTTTATTGGTTTTTATTATTAAAAATAAACTCTTTTTTCCAGAACAAAATTATTGTATTTCATGGTGAAAATAGTAGGTACAAAATACATCTAGCTAGAATGTTTAAAATGTTCAGTTATTGTTCTTAAAGGTTAAAGATTCTATTATCCTTTTGTGATATCAAAGCTCCGTATACAAAGAACAAGCCTATATTTCCAAAGCTGCTTCGAAGTTCGTTTTTGGAGTTACGCATTGTGTAATGCATAGCTCTTTGGGTTACTGTGTATCTATATTGTAGCCAAGACAAGGAATTCCAACAAAAAGGTCTCTCTTGTCATAAACAGACTGTAACTGAAATATTAATCATGAGTGGGTATGGGAGCTCTCTTCAAATATGCAAACATTGGAATGATAATGATGACGAATGGAAAGTCAAGATCACTGAATTTCCTTTTACTTAAGTGAACTATCAAGTAAACTTGCACCGTTCAAGAAAATCACTTTACTTCAGCAAGTTATGACACCAAAAGAGTTTGAATGGCACCATGGTATGAGGAGACCACTCGAAATCTGGTATAATCATCTGGTTTAAAGGGGAGGTTCAGCAGTGAGTAAGAGGGTGCTCTAGCCATAAGATCACTTTTATGTAATTGGTGGGGATAGGGAACTCTAGGAAAACTGGTGCACAACAATCATTTTAAAGAAAGTTCAACTAAAAGGCAGTGGGACACTTCGATTTAGTCGAATTTGAAAATTGACAATTATTTATTTTACACATTTGAAAATTACTGTATTTTAGAATTCGAACCACTACAGATGCTTTAAGCCCTGGCAATGTAACTATACTTTAGTTTTTAGATTGTCCTAGATGGTATTACCGTAGCTTGTTTGTTCTTTACATTTCTTGCACTGATAGCACCAATCAATTGTCACTTAAGTCTGTTGCCTCAGAATTCATGCAGCTAATTCCTCTGCATTCTGTGCACACATCACTACAGGAGAAGTAATGGTGACGACATTTACTCCTATTTGTGCTGCACTGAATCTTGCAGCCACAACAGGTGACATTTAGTAGTTCAGATGGTGCTGGTGGTTTATCAGTCTGCTTAGGTAGATATTTACCATCTACGACATGTCAGCCCCATTCCCCTGGCTTCATAGTTGTGTTTGTTCCTTTCCACTGCATTATCTGGAAATACACACAAATACTGTGATAAACAGCAGCTGCAGAAATTGGTTACAATGTGTGTCCTGCTATGACGCAACCTTCGCCATGTTTTAATACAATCCAGGCCTTTGGGAGTTGATCAAACAATCTTTAGCCGTGTGTAAACAATGTATAGACCTGTGTGGAAATTCCTCTACCGGTTGAGGGCGCCACGCTGATGCGGGTAAGAAATCATTTTGGCTATTAATATTAATCTATGGTGTTAAAATAGGATTCTATTCATTCAACTGGTTTACTATTAAATGTTCTTATTTTAATTTGTCGGATATCTTTAACATGTTTACTTTGGTAGGCTCGGCGATCATATTCATTCGTTTTAAATAACAAATATTTTGAATAGTTTCCCATTAGAAAACTATCCAAAATGCTTGTTATTTAAATGAGCATGGACGCCGAAGCTACCAAATTAAACATTTTAAAACTATTTCCGAAAAATTAAAACAAGAATTTATGTAGGGTAATTCTAGTGAGGACCCTTTGAAGGATTCACTATACATTTCGTCCTTACTACGAAACTCAATAAGAAGTTGATCGTACAAGCCAAACTGTCACCGCCACTGGATGCACGCTCTCTTATTGTTCTGTCACGCCGTATTTTCTGTTTTCTTCTGCGTTTGTACTGTGCATTGGCAATCTGGATTAGATCATGTTCATGTTGCTGAAGAGCCAAATAATACTGAAGCTTACAATTCTCCATCTGTTCTGAGTACGATGATGGGCTCTACTTACTACCCTGTGACTGCCGTAGCCAGCATGAGCCAGACGAGGTGGTTGCCTCGTCTAAAATTTTCAAAATGTTGTGTTGTTTTTTTTAAAGAAATATTTATATAATACAAATAGGCCATAAAAGCTGCCTTTGCCCCAGCGTTGCCTCGTCTCTTTTTCTATTCTGGCTAACGGCCCTGCCATGGCTATAACAACGCATGTTACGCATATTTCATTTCATTTTATTCTGGTTTATTCTCAAATATTTTGATTTGCAGTAAAATATTGAAATGCATCAAAATTTATATAGATAAAAAAATCAAAAATATCAATGTACAAAACAGGTCTTCTACTACAGAAACACTAAAATTTACAGAAACATTAAAATCACAACACAATATTATAATTAAAACTTTAAAATCACTTCAAAATAATTGCACAATACTAACATTAGACTTACGGTACTGCTATCATCTAACCTATTAATTGGTCATGCCGCTGGTATTAGATATACACATTTTCAATTAATAAGAACACATGAAACACAAAAACTAGAAAACAGAAAGTATTTGGATCAATTGTGTCTACAAACACAATTGAGTTAACAACTCTGAAATAATATTATTGATTGAAGTGGCATATAAAATACATCAACTTATGTTTTACTGACGTGGAATACAAGCTACTTGGAACATGATTATGCGATCAAAATCCTTTAGTTAATTAACTTCTTCAATCTTCCGTACCCAACCTATTAACTTTAATATTAATCTAAAACGATGTATGTTTTTAGGAAAAAAGTACACTACATTGCTATTATTTTATTGCTATAATTTACATCATGTGCTATTGCAAATTTTTCAATTGTTGTATCCTCGCTCCAAGAGAGAAAATTCATAACATTTTGCACAATCGGCGTTTCCTGGTAATACACTATTATTGCTATTAATACATTTGTTTCCCAAATTTTAATTAGTATTTACGATTGCGATCGAGTTTATACTTATCAGGGTTTCGAAGTCGAGGGTCATAAAGGATTAATTGCTCAATATATTAAATTGTTCAATTTGGATGAAGATGAAATAGCTGAATTATAGCTAGACAATAAATTTGATCAGTAATGCGATATATAATATTCAGGAAGAAATCTGTGCTTTTATGCAAAGAAATACAATAGATGAACCCATTGGAATTTCACTGATCACTGGATGAACCCATGGTGAACTCGAGGATAATATAGATTTAAACTGCCACGTTCATAGTTTAAAAAATGATTGAGGATGAAATGCATGATATTTTTTTAACAAATCTAAATTTAGATCTTTAACGTATCTGTAAATAAATACTGCAGTTCATGGTAAAGTACAGGTTTATTTGATACAATTTATCGAAGGGTCTGTTTTCCAAAAAACTTAATATAGATCAAGCTAAAAAATTATTTAAAGATAAAACTGCCTACTACCAAAACCAAGATATCACATTCATCCAATAGAAATCACTTTGGATTAGGCCTCTTCAAAGTTTTGTTCTCGAGTAGATGCAAGGCGAAAAGCCGTTGAAAACCTAAACCTAAACCTACTCTTTTATAATTCTAATATAGGTATACCGGGTGGGCATAAAAAATTGCCCGTACTTTGACACTGGATATCTTCAAAACCCCATTTCGTCAGTTTCTAAAAATGTACACACTCAAAGAACATCATGTTCTTAGTATACAAACCAAATTTCAAATTCATCTGTTAAGAATTCTGTTCATGGGACCAAAATCAATATAATGAGCCAAAAATACAAATTCCGGAGATTTCTGTTGTCTATTGCGCGCAATATAAAATGGAATCATTTTCATCCACGAGACCTTTCTTTTTCTCCTCGAAAACTTAATTTTAAGATTTCTGTGAAACTATTTTCTTTTCTGTCAAACCATTATAATTATCATATTTAAAATTTGTGTTCGCTGTACAATTTTAATTCCTGTTCTTTGGTCATATTTCTCACATAACTCCGAGATACTCGAGGTTCATCACAATCTGTCCCTGTAATTTGTCAATGCAGATATTTGTCTTCTGTGAACAAAGTGCTTTTTCCATATTATGAAAATATTTTTCGGAGCTAACAGTTTTGGGTCGACGTCCTGCACAGCTTCCCTTCTAGAATAACTGTTCTTTCAATTTTTCTAATCGTATTGGTAACTGAACTTTTATTCCATTTTTTTTTCTCATGAAGTAAGACTTTCACAATTTTTTCTCTCTCCAGCACGTTTTTTTAAACATGTTGCTATCAATTTCTTGTTCGCACCAGAAAAAAAAATATCTTGATTACACAAAACTTATACTTAACTGGCAGAAGAGTGTCTTAAACACTAGTGCCAGACAATTTTTTTCATATGATCCTTGATTGATGCGTGTCATACAGGTTCATCGTGTGCTCTACTCATGACAGCTGACGCGCGATATAATGTGGGTCACCGGAACGCGTGTTTTGGAGGCTGAGTTTTTATTTTAACCCTGTATAAAAACTACTAGGGCTATAGACTTGAAAATTTTGTAATATTATACCAACATAATGTCATTTGAATGAGTTAAGTTTTAAATAGTTTAACCAAAACATAGTGGAGCAATGCATCACCAAAGTACGAGCAGTTTTTTTATGCCCACCCGATAATACAGGAACACCAAGCACCTTAGTGCGAAACTTGCCACCGAGCCCTCTCTATTTGACACCGGGCCCCTCTATTCAGATTTTAAATTACATAATTTTATTTTTGCCTTTTTTCAAAGACCTACTAATGACTTGTAACTCTGTAAGACCGCCATCAAAATGTAATATTGGCTCAATGCCACACCCCGTGCAAGAAAAAAACATCGTCCAATAAAATGTAATTCAGGTTTACATGTCAACAAGTTCACAAAAGAATGAAGAAACTGATGATGATCAAATACAAGATATTAACAATAAAAAAAGCAAACAATTACGTAATACTAGTGATGGGAGATTGGAAAAGTGTTGTATGTGAAGGCAGAGATGGAAGCGAAATTGGGCGGTCTGGTCTGACAAAATGAATAAAAGATGATAGGAAATGAATGGACTTTGTAGTAGAACAGGATGTTTGTAAATGATACATGATCCAAATATCACAAAAGAAGATGTTACACTTGGAAGACATTTGGAGATACTGGAAGGTATGAATTGGATTACATCATGGTGAAACAAAAAAAAAATAGAAATAGTATAAAATCCGCGAGAGCTTATCCTGGGGAAGACATTCAGACCATAACCTGGAGAAGGTGGAAACCATACTGAAAATAAAAGGAACAATTCAATCGTAAACGATTGCACCCTCGCCTATGTTTTTCTATCAAACGTCGTCTGAAATATCAGTTATTGTAAGTAAGGCTTAATAATATACAGTAAACAAAATGTGAAATTAATTTTCTTCAGAATAAAAATTTTGCTCAAATTGATCATAAAAAACATACTGTTATCAGGATCAAGAAATGTTATCTTTTGTTATTTTAAGGAAGCAGCTAATACGGTAGATAAGCCTAGTATGTTAGTCTAGTTTCTAGTTATTTTTCACCCAGACAGAGAGGGCAGGTGACAGTAATCTGGCTATCGTGTCGTATTATGTGCCCAGTCCATCTCTTCTTCCTTTGCTTGATGGTATCTGCCATTATCAGATGCGATCCACCAACTCTTTGTAGAACATCTGTGTTTCTTATCCTGTCTATCTACTTGATGTTACACATTCTCCTCCAAATCCACATGTCACATGCATCTATTTTTTTTTCTGTCAGCCTTCTTCAATGTCCATGTGTTAGAGCCGTACATTAACACACTCCAGACAGAGAACTTGACCAACCTCTTCCTCACCTGGAGACAAATGCTGCCAGTGAATAACTCTTTATTCTGTTGAATTGATGCATGTGCCATCGAGGCTCTTACTCTGATGTCCTTTTCACAGTGACCAACTTCAGATAGTATACTTCTCCAAGTATTTAAAATAATAATCAATATTTCATTTTATTTTATTTAGCAATAAATCACAAAATGTACAAATACAAAATGTACAAGTGCAAATATATAATACATATATATATATAAGTACATATATAGCATAGATATTACAAATAAAACAAAGCATCAAGATTAAATACACATCACAAATTTATTTGTTATTGATACTTGAACTTGAACCTAGAATTTATGATTTTATATTACTGGCCTGTCATTGTTATGGTACTAATTTTAATTAATGAATGTACAATTGTCAAAATATATTATCAATAATAGTAATCGATATTTATTGGGGTTTTTGTCTAATGAATTATGGATTTTGTTTTGCGAGATAAGTAGAAGCGAACTACAATGAATTAGCTTAGCTGCCAAGATAAAACTAATGATTAAAATACTGGATTTTCACCGACTGCTATCATTCTGCTAATCCATAGAGACTAACTTCAATCATTGTATTTCTCATTCAATGCATATTATGTGATGTGATTTCAAATAACTATTCCTACCTGTATTTTCCAAAACAGCAACAATTCATATTGTCACAATGTGACTGTAATAATAAGCCTGATCTTTTTTTAATTTTAAGCAGCCATTGAAAGCAGATCCCAACTCTGTATTTTCTACACAAATAGAAATCTCTGCTTTATTGCAGACGAGACGTTTTCTATTGTAATAGTTATTGTAGTAGCAGTAAGAGCAGTAGCAGTGACAGTAGTCAGTAGCAGTAGTATAAATAGCAACATCAGTAGCAAAACAGCAGTTAAATAGTACTAACAGTAGCAGTAAAATAGTAGCAGCATTTAACCTCAGTGACAAAAGAAGCAGGTACAGATACATAGCATCGAAAGCGACAGCGCAGCAGCGGCAGTACAACAGCATAAGTAATAATAGTAGTAATGATATAATAACTTTTTGGGTAGAAGTAGACTTCTGGTACTGTTGCTTCTGCCTACAAAACACGACATATAATGTTTATTCAGTAAAATGTATGTTATTCGTGTAGTTTAAACTTCATTGGCGTCGGTACGGTAGTCCTACTCTTTACAGAAAATGTTAATTTGCAATAGCTAGGATACCTAATTAAATTGTTATGTTAGTGGTGATCTGTAAACCATGAAGTGTAGATTGGCAATTGTGCCATTTCATTCATTCATTCATTCATTTTATTCAGTAAATATTGGCCTCTGGCCCATTTTACATTCTATAAATTAAAAACCTTGTTCGGACAAACATAAATTCCTCTTATTAAAAGCCTTTTCTAAGTAAAGTGCCAAATGAAGAACTTTCTGATGGTTATAGTTTACAAAAATATCTTTAAGTGAAAATAAATTTAAATTGGGTATAAACTCTCTCCTTAATAACTTATAAAAAGGGCATACAAAGAGAAAATGTGATTCATCTTCTAATTCAAAATTATCGCAAAGTAAACA
>JAOTQE010005503.1:0-11240 GCA_025631205.1 Nesometra sesokonis
TCAACATACCATCTGTAATGACTATATCCACCTGCTTTTCTTCCCTTTTCAACTGGTGTTCTACTCTTTGAATCCATGGCGCTCTGCTATTATGATTAGACGTATGCCCCCATATTTCCTTCCAAAATTTCTTAGTTTCATCTCTATCCGGTGTTTCACAAGTACCCTGCTTAGTACTCTGGATTTCCTTGTAGAACCTCTTTTGGTTGTTATTAAATAATCTATTCTGATTGTATTGTTTAATTCTGTCATCATATCTTTTGATTTTACACGCTGTTGCCGTTACTTATTATTATTATTATTATTATTATCATTATTATTATTATTATTATTATTATTATTTGATTGTATTTTATATTATAAGGCCGCCTTCCGGTTTTATGGGCTTCCCTCAATCCGTTTATCTTTATTATATTTTTGTTGAATCTCATTTGGTCCGCCATTTTTGCACAGCAGAGAATGTACCTTTGGATCTTCAACCATGTCACGAGACCCATACGGACTAGAGTTATTTGTTGGATCTCTCATAGACACAGGAGATTAAATATTCTCGATTGCCCACTGACGTTTTAGTAATTTTGCCTCAAGAAGGCATATTTTTCCTCCTGAAATTTGATCACCTTGCCTATGTGCACTATTTACTTAAAATAGTGATACAATCTGGCTATTTTCATTCATTAATTGGTGTAGCAGTGAGACGGGCTTAGGCCCTGTCTGAACTCTTTCCACTATACTATTTTGGCTACCCTATAGCTGAACTGATGATTCCCAAGCAGGGTCAAACGATAAACTCATTATTGATAGATCGTCTGCAGATGCGGGGACTTTATTTCAGTCGATATTTTTAAATACCCTTCATCCTAAATCCGGATCAGCTCCAGACCTTACGTTACCGTGTATTTTGTGTGTGTAGATTATCATTCCTTCGTTCAAAAAGAACACAACCAAATCAGTTTATTGGGCACTCGGGCGTCATTAAAATATCGGACGGTCTCGGGCAGTATCGGACGGTCTCAACCGATGTTTAGAACCCGTGATGGTATAATTATAATAATAACATAACAACTGAGCCCAGAATGTAGAAACATCTTCCTATAACCATAATGCTTTGTCTGCCTGCCCATATCATAAAATAACAGTTGTTAAAAAATGTTATATTTGCTATAAAAAAAACACGCTACATTTAAACTTTTTTTTTAATTCGTGAATATAGCATTGTACAATAAAATAATAATTCTGTAATAGGCATTGTGCTTATCTCTTTGGTAAAAAGTGGCAAAACAATTATTTCAAATAGACTATCGCGACATCAAAATGCCTGTTTTCGCGAAATGTATGCAGTCAAATTATTGAAAATACGGTAACAAGATAGGTAATATTAAAAAGTACATTTCACCAACCGACCCAAGTTTTCTAAAATCCTTTGCTTGCGTATCAAAAGGAGTTTTTAGATCTCATTATCAAACAAACAACTTGTTGATAGGCATACTGTACATTTTATTCTTTGTATAAGGCGCTATATAAATTGAACTACATTACATTCTTTAATCGTGACAAAAACCCGGATATGTAGTTCGTTGATTCTTAAGAAATTGTCATATTTCTACATTAATAATGCACAAAACACTGATACTTTTGTGGGTAAATTTAAAGCACTTTGTATATACCTTTAAACTTATGAACTATTGCTTAAGACTAAGACTTTTCAGTGCGCACAATGGTATTTTTTACATTGTCCTTAACCGGTCAGGCTATACCAAAACTTGATCTTGTTCCACCGTAATAATGAAGCGGTAGAAGAATTTCGAAACAATCGTGTCGTAGTATTGGTTATGGATTGTAATTTTCTCCATACTGTCTTGCTTCTTTTTTTTTTTGGTTTGCAAATAAAATTGTAGACATTTTAATTTTGTAATTTTAACTGTGATTTGTAATTGAAATCATAGCATAAAATTACATAAATATTATAATGTTATTGAGGCTTTGACAAATTTACGAAATCCGATAAGAAAACGGATACGTGACATTTCCATTTTTAAAAGATGCTAAATGTGTTCAAAAATATATCCAATTTTTTACCTACATATTTTGAAGATCATCGTAAAATACTAACCTGTGTCAGATATTCCGTTAACAGCTTTTCAAAAATGTCTGCGGGACTGTCTGTCTGTTGGCCTGTCTATCTGTCTGATTGTCTGTCGGTTTGTTCTGGCACGTTTGTGACTGGGGTTTGTTCTTTCTGTATACAATTTATAATAACTGGTATTGTATGGGTGTCATTTGAAATATCTACGAGATATGAAACAATTATCATCAACTGGTAATGCATTAACATTACAATTTAAATAGGATATCGTTATAAATACACTTGTACAAATGCTTACGGTACTTCGCTGTTAAAACTGTATACAATATATTTATTTCTAAATCTAGATTTATACAAATTGCGATTAACGCCTCAGGCTACACAAATCGGCTATTTTTACCATTCAGGCTACTCACTCTGCGACTATCGTCTCAGGCGTAGTTAATGTTAATACTAATCAAGCACGGTTATGAACCGCTTCATTTGGTCGCTGATCTTGCTTGTATAGTTTTTGATTAGTAGCCACACCCTAATCTTCAATCGCCTTGTATATTTAGGCGGATGAAAAATAGTGAGCGACAAAACTCGCAAAGATAAGGAAAATTACTGGGAATTATTATTTAAAACCACAAAACCATTCGAACTTAATATCAGAAATGTTCTCCCAGGACGCTAAATTATTCAATTGGACATAATAAGTTTCTATTCACCCAGTTGTTTTGGGCCTCGTTACTGCCAGCCTCTTTCTGTTCCTTTTGTCTCTTCTATCTATAGCTTCTATTCTCTATCCGCCCTATATTGTTACTATACCTGCCCTCCTTTGTCTAGCCTCTTTTGTCCTTTTAATTTCATGCAATCCAGGCTCCTCCTATAGGCCTACCTACTCTGTTTTCCAAGTTATCCCTCATTCGTGCTCCGACGAAGAGACTTTACTTAAGAGTCTAAATCTAGTAACCATCGGCGAGCTATATGCGACGTGCGTGCCGTGTGTAACAACACCTATGGAGAGAATAGCCTGAGTGACATCCGCGCGGGTACGATCTACAGCCTACTACTAATACGGGGAATTATCAAGGAAATCGGCTAGACCTAGCCTAAAAGAGTTCGGTAACTATTAACTTTTTTTTCGCGAGAATAAAACTAAAAAAAGTATGCAGGTAACTATTATTTTAGAAATAATAAACAGATAAATGTCTAACGAAATTTTATATTTTTATTTTTTTGTAGTTTTTGGAAGGAATGCCCTTTTAACAAACTTAGGTTTTACATGTGTTGATAACTAATCTCTTCTACCAGACTTTCCACACAGATAAACTAACAATCTTTATTTTATTTTTAAAGGTACAATGATAGTTCACAAATGTAAACGAAATGGTTTCAAATTTGGCGTCATCATCACCACTATTTTTTGTATTTACCAAATTTCTCTGAACACGTAAGTTTCAATTTATTGTTATTATTAGACTACATGTAGGTACACAGCTAATTATTGTAAGCGAACACCTCCCATAACGGACACAATTCAAAGACCCGTTTGTTCTTCCTATCTAATCAGTGCATTTGGTACCTCCCGTAAGCGGAAACTTTTTGTCTGAAAATTTAGATTTTTGTATGTTAATTTACCTTCCATAAGCGGACATCCCGGAAAATTTAGTGATTTTTGTACAATGAATACAAATTTCTGTACAAAATTGTCCTTATTCTTTAATTTATTCCGTATTGGCTGAGAATCATCTTACTGAACTAATTTTAAAATGATGAACAATATTTAATAAAATATGCAATGCAGTGACTAGACATATAAGAGACCATTTGTGTTCAGAAGGCCATGGAAAATGAGGCAAAAGGGCGTATACATAAATTTACAACTTTGGCCCTCTATCGGCTGAAATTCTCATAAGCGGACACTTTTCCCGGACCCGAGGGTATCCGCTTACGCGAGGTTCAACTGTAATTGAACATTACCACCGTTTTCGTCATAGGTTATAATACCTTATGTGACATGTATGGCGTTCTGACACCAATAATAAACTGTGAGTGTGTTTGTAAGAAATAAAAACAAACCTATAGTGTTACATGAAATATTTACCTCCCAAAAGCTCACTAAACCATCTTCTTTTGAACTTAAATCATAACAATGGAGACATGACTGACATCATCACCGATCCCATTATTTTGTGTATGTGTAGTCAACATTGAGAAAAATAGAATATGCATCTTAGGCCTACATTGATTCAATTGCGCTGAAACAAAATTGAACCTGATTATGATGAATTCAGAACACTTTGCCGAATGCCACTTTGCCGAAACCCAAAATATAGTTTTCCGAATCCAATTTGGCGAAACCTAGCTTGCCGACTTGCTATTCCAGTAATCACATAAATAAACCAGCCTAGTTTGCTTACTGTATTGAATAGTTAAATTAATTACTGTATATTAAGTTATATATAATAAATGTATGCAAAAATAGAAACACATGAGCCATGTTCGTACAGAATTTTAAAGTGCTTATCTAATGTGACTTCCTTGTTAATTAAAAAGAGTTCACATATAAAAACAAGATCATGATAATAATATGCTAATTAGCTGCCTTGGCTATAAATTTGATTGGCTTAATTGATGGAAGCTGAGGTTAAATAATTATGAACAATGACTGGGCGGAAACTTGTAAACAAGATAATTAATATAGTGTACTTGATTGGTTGAATTCATTTTATGAATTAATTTATCGTGATAAACTTCCCAAGATCTTGATAATTATGATCGTGCTCTAGAAGAACACGTTAGCATGAATTAACATGCTATAGAAGATCATGATAATAGCTTCATGGTGGGTTCATATAGAAATCATATCACTATAAATTCTGAGTGTGAACCCAGTGACAAGTAAGTCATCAGTAAGACGGATAGTAAGCATTATAATATCTTAAATTAATTTAATTATTTATTAATTATTAATTAATTCCCAAATATTATGGAACTGTAAAATATGTACAGTTGAAATATTAACTGCATGTTAACAATTCCATCCGGTTCATTTAAATCCTCTCTTATAGGACAGCCATCTTGAATTACTACTGGCACAATTGAGACATGCTTCTATTAAATACGATTTACTATTCTTATTAAATAAATTGTCTTTTTATAATTTAGAAAACCACAAATTGGTACGGTGCCTACCGTACCTGTTCTGTCACCCTTGTATTATATATAATGAACAATATCAAATATGAAGAATGCTTATTCTGTTTATAATATTTACATAATAATCACAAAATATGGTCCTGTAAAAGAGGATGATAACAATTATATACATTATTATAATCTACATCAAACATTTAAAATCCACTGATTGGGTGAAAGAGCACCACGTGATTAAAATATTCCTACTACTCCAGCTTGTTGACGTCACTTTGCAAATTAGTATTAATTAATAATTAATTAACCATTTTGTAAAGTGACGTCGTTTTTATGACGTCACCTTGTGATAGTATACTATTTCGCCAAGTGACGTTACTGACAACTGTGATGTTTACACAATAACAAGGGCTACTATGTTAGATTCTTAGCATAGGCTTTCCCCCGATCAGTTAACTGACGACGATATAGACGAATGCATCAATTCAGCAGACCGTGGAAATACCACCCCCTTAAAAACACAAATAAAATGTGTCCGTTTTCCAAAAATTCTTTATAGATTGTGGGGTAAATTTTGAGAGTGTAGGTCCAGGCCAAGGCCTCGATCTCACTCCCCATAGCTTACGGAAAAGGTAGGCCTAGGTTGAAAAGTAAGCCAATGCTAAGTCCTTCGTCTTTAAAATGTTTGAATATATATGTATAATATAAAACAAATGCGTAGAGCTCCATGGTCTGATGCAGTAACACAATAAAGGATTCAATGACTCTGTATATTGCCAAGGTCTTTTCGATAAATTAATATCGACCAACTCTGACCAGCTCAAAGCACTTTAATAATCTTTAGTGTTTGTCCATGCGAGGAATCGATGACTTAATTAAGAATCCAAATTATATTAATACAAGCATAGCGTCGTTTTTTCAGTTATTTTATGTATTTTTATGCTAAATGAAAATGTTTATATTTAAAAATTCGATCCACTGTTCTCTTAAAAAAAAACAGAAGTATAAGAATAGTCTATACTTTTACTACATTTTTCACGTCGTTGGGCCAACAAGTACTGTAAAACCCTTAATTTCGCGAATTTTGTGATGACCCGACGATCGCGAAAATTAAGGGCGCGTGAAAATCGCGAAGATTTCAATTGTAAAATACTATCGTCAAACAGATTTTTGTATAAAATAAATGATCTTGTCTTTTTTTTGTTTACTTGACAATCATGCACTAATCACAAAAAAATACTACAAACAATAAAATAAAAATGACCGATTCCCTACGAAATAAACCGGAGTAGGGGGTCTATCGCCGTTATCGGGACCCACGACGTGGTCTCTGCCAAACAGAAGCCCGACACAGTGAGGCTGAGAAGATCGTCTAAAAATATGTTTATTTCGTGAAAATAATAATTTTGGCACTATTCACAATTATAGGAGTTTTGACCCGACTCGAATGTAGATAAATGTGGACCTTCGTGGAGAAAATTGTAAATTGTGGAATGTTGGAATTGACGGTCTTCCCCATTTACCAAAGTCTACCATATATATTTTATATACGTGTAGCATATCATTTTTATGAGAAATAATCCAAAGAAACAGAAGTAAAGAAATGCGATGATCCAAATTCTACAGAGAAGTACTAAAAGTTTAGTCTTACAGTTTTAAACTTAATACTCGTCATGTTTAATTTGCAATTCGAATTGTAACTATTTAAGCATACCTAGTGGTAACTGAGAACAAAAGGAGAGAAAAAATCACCATGGCAACCGTCCAGTCAGTTCCCCAACGTCTCATAACAGTATGTGGAATGTGACTTGTACCACGTTAGCGCGCCAAGTCAACACCTGTTGTAGATATTCCCGAATGAGCAAAGCATTTTATCGCTAATATTAATGTAGTAATTAGTACTTTAATTGATATAAATCAGTATGAATAACATTTATTTTGATGCATTGTCAGATTTCATCTGCTCACCGTTCATATTCCTATCAGATAAAGTCATACAACATTACAGCATAAATAGGCTAACAATAGTGAGCATAATAAAAAGAAGTAGCAACGGGTTTGCGATAAAGAACCATTTATCCATAACTTTAATAAAAGGCAATGAACTTGAATCTTAACAAATTAGTAAGACGGTGGTTTTCTCTAGGCTACACTGGAGTGTCCATCTCAATTCTTACTAAATTAAATTGGGTTAAACTACACATCTCTGGCTACGACCGATCTCTAGCGAGGCCTAAAACGAGATATAAAAACGTTATAAAAAAAACCTAATAATGCTCTGAAAATATACAGCCTGACGTATTGGCGTGGCCAGTTAAATCTTCAGGTATGCCCAGTTGATATTTATGTTATTTTCACTGTCAAATCCTAAAATTAAAGTGCGGTTAAACTACACAAAACCAATCGAACGTTTGTTGGAAATGGTGTCTAGTGTATGAGAGATCCAACTAATTGGTGTTTTATGACGTCATACGATACGCACGCGTTACTAAGACTTTAGAGAGGCGTTGTATGAATTTATAATACAGCAGCTAGACCATTTACATTTTTAGCTCCAGCTAGACGGAGCTCAAGGCGTACTCGTGTGATTAATTAATGAATGGATCTTTTTTGGTCCTGTTTACAAAGGTGTCGAGGCCGTAATTGTATTATCCATAACCTGCTTACAAAAGTTTTTTTTTAAATCCAAATACTATGTCTTATGGTCTTTAAGAAGTAACCTGTGATGAACTAGCGTCCCATCCAAAGGAATTATCACACTCTTTTACCCTTCACGATAGGCCTACAGAAACATAGAAAGAAGCTCCAACACTATCTGTAAGGCTTTCTTTACTTCTGCTCCTCCATTTATCAATCCACAAATCTTTTCTTGTTTTTCTCTAAAGACATTCCTAAAATTGTACTTACTGATTCATGATTATTATGAACACATTTCTTATCTATAGAGTGATCGGCAAGACTTATTTATACTCGACGGATATAGTGTTTAAAGAAATCAACACCCGGCTATCAACGTCACAGAAGGTTACCGGTACCATTAGCAGCAATAGCACCACCACAGCCAACATCACCACCACCAACATCAGCAAAAAGTTCAGTATCAGCAGCAGCAATAAAGGCGTCAACAACACAAACAACAGTAACAACAACAAAACACCAACCAACAGTAACAGTAAAAATAACTTCACAAACATCAACAACAGCAACAACAACAACAACAAAAGTATCATTGCCAACAACAATGATATCAACAAAAGCAACGACAGTGGTATCAACAAAAGCAACAGAAATAACAATGATAGTAACTCTGGTATTATGATTCAAACACTGAGAAATAAGTTAATTAATCTTGATGAGATGGTCAAGGTACTGTTGAAGCCTTGGGTCAAGAATGAGTCGAATATTTTGGATCTTAGGTAGGTACCATATTACCATAGATTTATTATTACGGCTAGATGGTAAACTTTACACTGTAGAATTTTAGTCCCATGTAAGCGCCTACTATTTTGATTTCTTCAGCCTTTGTTACAAACATGTAAGTTAAATAATGTATTTTTAACATTGTTTTGTCATACAAATTATTTACATATGTCCTACATATTTTATATTGTCAATGTATTGACATTTCGACATAGCAACAGCGTTAGAACGTAACACGATTTGATTGGTTGGATTCCAGAATAGTAGGTGCTTACATGGAACTGCACTTGGGGCTATGTATTCTGTGTAAGTTCACCATCTAGCCGTAAATAATATATCTATGCATATTACTTACTAATAATGTAAAATAGTGAAAATTCACACTTTACCCTTTAAAAATATTACTCTGTTAACATGGTGGATAACCGTAGTGACAAGGTAGATAAGGGTAGTAGTTATAGGGTTAACCCTATAAAAACCATATCAAGGGATACTACCAAGGATATGGTCATCAATGCTCTACAAGTATACAGCCATTATTTAAAATAATAAACCCTTAAGGCATTAATAACATCAACAGATGGGTAGTTATATACTACAACATTACTAGGTAGTTCTCTGTGGTGCTAGGTAGATCTCCCTGGTTTTTTAACATGGTAGATCTACCTAGTCACAGAGTGTTCTTTTTTCAAAGGGTAGGAGTGATCCGAGGGACCACTTTTAAAGAATGAATTATAAGTACTCTTGTTGAGTGATTTTTCTGTAAAAGAGTGAATGATTTTACTCTTTTGGAGTCAATATTCAATCACAATTGGAGTGAATTTTTATTTTTTTTTTTATTCCTCCAGGCCACTCCTCAGATAGTGGATGATCACTCTCATGGTCTTCCCCTCTCCCACCTCAGTCCACCGTCTATGTTCTTGATATTTTGCAAGTTTTCTCTGCCCCTATGAATGAACAAATAAGAACATCATGCCCTTTTTCATCTGGTAATCTAATCATCTGTTTTAAAAGATGAATACATAATAAGATCCAGGATCTGCTCATCTAATCATCCTAAAATATGTATACATGATGAGAAAAGATGTCTCGTAAATCTGAATCACGGAGGATTAAAAATCATTCCTCCATGTCTGTATTCCATAAAATACAGATGTTATGTCTCAAGCAAATTTGAAATAAAATGAATTTAATAGTGTGAAGACACTGCATAGCTGTGTGTAAATAGCAGGAAGGTTCAAAGAAACTTGCGATGTTTTATATAGGCCTAGTTTATATAGGCCCAAGCAAATAAATCACAAAACACAAGAGAGAACCCCTGCAGCGTTAGTCTTTCAATATTGTATATTTAGAACACATTTTAACCAGGAAACAATGAATCTACGAATGATTACTGTTTGTATATTTACCAACAGAAAAGGAATGTACGGCACGAAATACGATGAAGCCAACTTTACAGAAAATATATTTGTCAGTCAAGCAAATATGAAATTCAATGATACATATAAAACAGTGTTTTCCTATCCGAAGGTAATGGGCCGCCTGTCAAAGGCAAGATATGAGCAACTACCAAAGGTAAACAAACCATTCTACAATGTATAAAGCCATGTTTATACCAAGACGATAACAATCAATCAACAATCAAGGGATAAACCATCATCCTCATCATTATTATCATCATCATCATATTATCATCATCATCATCATCATCATCTTCTTCTTCTTCTTCATCTTCATCATCATTATTAGCACCATCACCGTCGTCGTCGTCGTCGTCATCATCATCATCATCATCATCTTCTTCTTCTACTTCTCCATCTTCATCATCATCATCATCTTCTACTTCATCTTCATCATCATTATTATCACCATCGTCATCATCATCATCATCATCACCATCATCCTCATCATCTTCTTCATCTTCATCACTATTATAAGCATCATAATCATCATCATCAACGCCGTCCTCGTTATCATCTCCATCATGATGATGATGATGATGATGATGATCATCATCATCATCCTCATCATATACGATGTACAATCATCCCCGTCGTCATCAACATCATTATCATAAGCATCGTCGTCCTCATCATCGTTTTGTCATCATCGTCATTGTCATCGTCATCATCATAATCAGGGCCGTAGCAAGTCTGGGGTTACTTGGATTCCAGGGACTGGAACCCTCTGTTGGAGGTCAGAGGGTGAGTCCCACTTGAAAGCCAAATTTTGACAATTTCTGGCTACGGCACTGGTGATGACGATCATCATCATCATCGTATCATCATCATCACCACCTCCACCATCATCATCATCATTATCATCATCGTCGTCGTCATCATCATCATCATCATAATGATTATATAATTACGTTTATTTTGTAGAAATCTCCTTTTGCAAGTCGATTCGCTAGTTGTTCAGTTGTTGGTAATAGTGGTATTTTAGTAAATTCAAGTTGCGGGAAGAATATTGACAAATCGGACTTCGTTTTTAGGTAAGCCTACAAAACATTTATGCACTATTTTATTTTATTCGTCCTTGTATCGTCTTATGTCCCTGTCTTATTTTTGTCATTGAATAGTTGTTGTTATTAAGT
>JAOTQE010005514.1:0-11239 GCA_025631205.1 Nesometra sesokonis
ATCGGTATAAAAACTAAATAGAAATCTTGATCTAATATCTAAATAGAAGGGGCAAACTAATGTAAAATGATATTCGTTTACAGTGTATTTAAAGCACCTTTTTCTTCTTAATAGACATATTACAAATAACAAATGCATACGTCAGCTTCCTTATTTACATACACCTGGTCTCGGTATACATACAAACTACGACTTGGCTTCTAACTGTTATACATTTCTCAATTTTAAAATTAAAATAAAATATTCCATGTTCAACAATGAATCAATTTAATATTTTTTTTATTTGCTTAAATTTTAAAATGATATTATCATTACTGATATTTAATTGTAGATATATGTATATTTTTTGACATTGATATTTATGTTAGTTAAGAATATATGTATATAAGTTTGTATTTTTTATGGCCCCTCATAATTGGCTCACGCTGGAGGGGCACTCTCGTGAAATATGGTTTAATAAATAAATAATTATATTTGATCGTATGGGCTAGCCTCCTAGCCCTGCTCAAGCTGGTCCCATCATTTTATCTTGATAACTCCTTGCTGCACCAATAAGCCCTAGAGGGCGAAACGGCCGTCTGCATATAATTAAGCATAATTTCAGTCGACGCTAATATTATTTTATCAATCTTGGTCGGATTGTCCTTATTGTTACATTTAATTATGCACTAAGGTTTGTATTTTTAAGTTCTGAGGTAGCGGTAATATAAGTAGCCACAAGTCCAGTTTTATATGAACAATAAATTTCATTATGGTATCATTGTAAAGGTTATCTGATTGACAATGTTTTAATATCTATCCCATAACAATGGTTCATTAATAAAATAAAGTCTAATTACCACATTTTTTGTCAAAAAAGAAGATTTTTTTTGGTACAGGTAATATAAATGTTTTGTTGATTTGTGCGATCAATTCATTTTTTTTCTGGCATCATTCTAAAGATTGATTGATAATAAGAAGAAAAAGATACATTTTTGAACAAACTGTATACTGGCATAAAATCCACAGTGTACAATGTGCGCTGGACTGGACGTCAGTTAGCCATCTTTGTTAAAGACTAAAGTAACCCGAAGCTCCGTCCGATGACCGCTATTCAAGAACACTCTATGAACACTGATCACCTTATCCCCGATGAAGGCTTTGAAATCATGGGCCTTCACACGGACAAATGAAAACCTAGGATCATAGAGGCGATTGAAATCCAACACCTTCATCCCAATCTGAACAAAGACCCTGGACTAGAATTCCCTGCTGCTTATTCCAGCATCATACGCAGCCTCCCTCAATAAGGGAGGGGCGCTACAGTTTTCAATCTCACCGCTAGAGGGCACCGTCATCGTCGGTGGTGAATCATAGTCTTGAGAGGAGACAGAAACATTGTACACTGTCGATTTTATGCCAGTATACAGTTTTGTTCCAAAATGTATATTTTTCTTGTTATTACCATTATACAAATGGAACACAGAAGTCTTTATAGTATCATTCTAAAGATTGTTTGATTGTTTTCGTTTTAATAGTAAGCGCAAAACAATCAAATTATCAAAGACAAGAAGAAAACAAGCCATGTAGCATATCGTCGAAAAAGATAAACGATTGAAGTTTTGCGGATAAAGGTAATATAATGGCCATTATGTATAGTTGTATGTGATCAATTCATTGTTGTTGTTTCAATTGCTGACTGATGCATCTATTTATCCTCACCTTGTATTGTCGGTTTTTAAATTTCAATGATGTGCCTGGTGTTCTTTCACCATCCTTCAGGATTTCAGCAGTTGTCACTTTAGTGGTAGTAGGTGATCGTATTTCTTTAACTACTGCACCATCGTGAGTTGTTTTGAATATTGTGTATGTATTACCAGCATTATTACATCTATCCACAATCAAATGCGTATGACCAACTTGAACAGCGACACCACATGTGCATGTTACACTTTTACATCTTGCCAATCGAGTTTGAATCTATTGTAAACGATTGACTTTGGTTATTTTCATCCACACTCATTATATTTAGGCAACTATATATAACGATATCATTATCATGGTTATTATGAATTCCATAATAATGGGCGATGATTATGAATACTATGATGGTATTCATGATAATGATAATGAGTGATGATAATAGTAAGTGATAGTGGAATAAGATATGAAGAATGATGATGATGATGATGATTAGGATGATGACGATGATGATGATGATAATGAGGATGGTAGTGATGGTAGTGATGGTGAAGATGATGATGATGAGGATGATGATGATGATGGTGAAGATGACGACGATAATAATTACGACGACTATGATGATTAGGATGATGACGATGATGATGATGATGATGATGAAGACAAAGACAATGAAATGACGATGACGACGATGATGCTGTTGCTGCTGCTGCTGCTGCTGATGATGATGATGATGTCGATGTCAACGGCGATGATGACGACGATGACGATGTTGATGCCTCAAATGCCTTAAAACTGTGACTTTTGGCTGTTTTCGAACGCCTTTATCTTCTATTCCGTTGATTTTAGACATAACACTATAAATACATTGAGCTGATAGAATCATAAGTGTAGAGACACGCAACAGGATGGTTTTCCAAACACAATTGTTGGAATTTGTTATAGTAATAGATTGTGAACAAAGACTGGGACTTATTTAGCTTTAGTGTATCTATAATAATAATGGTTAATGGATGGTTAAGAGTGATTCGTGAATGATTATATTGAGTGATGGTGGTGAGTGGAGATAGGGTGACGACAGGGAGTGGTGATGATGATATTGAGTTCTGATTGTTATGTTATATATAGAGTGGTAAGATTCAATGGTGATATTGAGTGGTGATGGTGATGAGGACATCCACAACGACAGCGACGATTGTGGTGACGATGTGGTGATGCCGATAATAGTAATGACAGAGATGATGAATAATGATGAAAATAATGTTTACTATTAATATGCTATATTTACCTTGATAGGTAAACTGTTATGCTCGTAAAATCGGAAGTCTCCAGTGCCATAGATATGATAATACCTGTAATAACACAACTACA
This sequence comes from Nesometra sesokonis, assembly GCA_025631205.1. Lineage (NCBI taxonomy): Eukaryota > Metazoa > Echinodermata > Crinoidea > Comatulida > Antedonidae > Nesometra > Nesometra sesokonis. Next base: position 3,052 of record JAOTQE010005514.1, read on the forward strand.
AATGCTAATTATATAAAATGACGACAACTTAGTAGATTATAACGATGGTGGTAATAGTGATGATATTGACGACAATGGTTGTAGGAATAATGATAAAGACGATGAATGTGCTTACATGTGAGGTCTCCTAAAAATGAGTCTTATGCAAAAAAAGTAAAATTATCGCAGTGATCATCCCAGTTGTAATGTTGAACGTTGACAAAGTTCACGTTGTCACAATAGCATAATAACTCTGGATCACTGCAGTAACTGCAGTAGACTTAATTAGAAAAGATCACTGCAGTAACTGCAATAATATTATTCTACTGCAGTAACTGCAGTAGAATAATTCCACCATGATCTCTTATTAAATGATACTGCTAAATATAGCTTTGTTATATGACTGTTTATATTGTAGCGTTGTTTTATTTGTGGCAGAGCCAAGCCAAATGAGACATAAGTCGGAAAATTGACAATTGATTAGTTTATGGATTATAAAACTATTAAGGTAGTATGAACTGTGTATTTTTTTAAAGATAAAATGACCACTTGGTTTTGCTATGTCACATTTGTAAGATAAGTGCAAGAGAACACCTACCTTAACATCAACGAAACTATAAGTTATTTGCCCCACTCGTGATAATTGTATTTGTTTTTTACAGTAATATTGTATTAAATAAATCTACTTTAGAACCCAATCTGTGTATCGTTTTCAGGGGCGGATTTAAAGGGGGCAGGGCCTGCCCCACCACCACCCACCTCCCACCCCCCTTCGGAAAGTAAAACATACCAATGTTATTTAATGATTATTTAATCAATTGTATTCCCTAACGAAATGTACCATAATTGGAATTTAACTAACTTCCTCTTCGCTAGTGATGTGCCTGTGCTTGGTCCGGACTATCTAACTGGTTAACATGGTTAAAAATTACCCCGCATCTCAAATTGATTTTAAAAAACAAACGCATTTAGGATTCCGAATTTAGTATTCTAAAAAATTCGGCCCAAAAAAACTCACTAAATTCAAACCTCTTTTACTCCCATATGCAATAAACTAGCTTTTTCAAAATGTGCACACATACAGAATTGGGTATTGCTTATAAATTGGCAAAGTTTGAAGGTCTTTGGTCAAACCGTCTTGTCACAGTGAAAATTTTAAAAACGCATGTCGCAAATTGGCGTACCGCAATGGAAGGTTTAACTTCCTTCACTAATCACACAAAATTCTTCTCTTTTTTCATGAAGAAATGCTGTGCCTAACCTCATACAGGATTCCACCAGGCCCTGGCTATTTTTCCTTCAGTTTGTCTAGAATTTGTTTTATGAAACATAGAATTGTGCCCTGGGTAAAGACTTCTGCAGTCAGGGAGACATTTTGGCACTGTGCCACAATTGACACCTGTGATCTGACGCGACATATTTTGACTTCACACTGTTTTTTCACTGTGACAAAAGTACCAAATGCAGAACATTACCATTTTCGGCATTTAAAGACAAAGACCTGATGGACATTGTCAAATTTTCATTTCTGTACCCTTAAAAACACCAGAGCTAGTGAAGTTTGAAATAAGTGAAGTCTTTTTTTGGGTAACCCGATATATATAGGACAATCAATTACAAATTCGGAAGACAATATATGTAATATAAAGGTTTTTTTTCTAATTAAATTTAAAAAAATATATATATAATCCTTGCAAAACAAAACAATAATAAAAACCACAATTTAACAACATACCATCCATCGAAGGTTCGATAGTGTGGGTCCCCGCTTCCATAACAACTCTTCACGCTCATGCCTTTTGCGATTACCTATCAAAATTAGCGGATCTATCAGCATCGTTTACAATATTCCTTAAAACGGATTAATACGAGTTATGGAATTCAACATATATTTGATTAATGTAACTTTCATCGTTTTACAAATTTAAAAAATAATATAGAGGAACCATGGATCGGCAGTAGCAACGATAACAATAAAAAAAATCATTACAAATTCGGTACTTCAGTATTGTCTATTTTATATCTTCTCTGCAAAAGAATGAGCCCAGTAAATGGCATAAAAAAGTCCAAAAAAATTCCATACTTTGTAAACCTGAATCTTCTCTTCTCGAATCTAGTGATGATTCTGAAATTATAGTGAATATCACATATTGGAAATGCCAAGGGTTCTTCACCAACATACCATCTTGTACAGCTTTGTGATAGGATGTTATCAGGAATAAATAGTTCCTGAATGTATGGTATGTCATGTGCAGTAATTTTTAGTAAAGCATTCGATCGCGTCAATCATTCATTATAACAGAAAGGTTATTTATCTTAATTTTATGCAAAAATCAGATTTACCATTAGGCCCTGTAGACGTAAATCGATAATGTTAATATTTTTTTGCTAATTGTGTTAGTTTGTATTAGTCATAAAAAGTGAGAAATTTTTTACCTTGAACGTGGGTAAGTTTGTAGTTTCTGATTCCCATATTCTACTAGCCTTATTAAACGTAATAGGATCACCTTCAAATTCTATGTAATTCGCTGTAGTTCCATAATTTACTACTTTCTTAGCTGCAACAATGTTAAAGGTAGCCGGAGAATTGTTGGTTATATCCTGTTGACAAGAATCTTTGTTGAGGACATCGTTACCTACACTTTTTGCTTCGATTGTTACTTTTTCGATGCAGTCACTGTTGTTTGGTTCTCGGCAGACGATTGGAATTGTTGATGATACATCAAAACTGATGTCATTGTTTGCCCCAATTACAAACTCGATGGTATTATTTGGTTCAACCTTATGATAAAATATCAACGTAATAATTATTAACATGTTCCAGTAAGGCCCCAAAACATGGAAGGGTTTGATAAAACATCTTTAACAACCACCGACTGTGACCTATAACTCAGGTAGGAAGTGAACCATTTCTGGGCACTTCCAGAAATACCGTAACGAGATGATAAACGGTTTAGTAGCTGCGTGTGATTGATAAGATTGAGTCAATAAAAAATTCTGATCAAAAAGTATGTCACTTAAACCAATTTAGCCCAGTCTAAAGCAGCATGTAACACACAGTACAGCGCTCAATGTATAATGCTCCGGAGGCTTTTTGCTCCGGTGAAATATGCTCTGGTGACATTTGTGAGGTGTCACCACAAAATGAGTCGTGTTGTACAGAAAACCAAACTTGAGTTATTGTTGTATTTGGGTAGAAGAGATTATAAGCTTTAAATTGGTTTTTAAATGAGGTTCATAGCTTCAGTACAACCAGAGAAAAATCATTTCAAAACATTGGTGTATGAAAACACTCTTTGTAGAAAATCGACTTTAAAGATAAACAATGGTTGACTTCCTGTATGTTTTTCCATTGATTTTGAAAAACAGCCTTTACAAAATGTGGTTCAAAAACATGTTTATTGTAAATAAACATAAACAAGAAGTTAGTAATCATAAAATGCAATTACTAAACTTAACAAAACAACAGAAATCTCATTTTTTTGAAATTATGACTTTCTACCTATTTTTGTGAATATCTCAAAATGAGCTGCCGTACAACACGACTCATTTTGTCACGACACCTCACATTTGTTCCAGCGACAAATGCTCCAGCGACATGCTTCAGCGACAGTTACTCCGGCGACATTTACTCCGGCGACATTTCCTCCCAAAGTGCGACAAATGCTCCGACAACATTTGCACACAGTAGCTCACAAAATGCAACAAATTTCAATCCTCTAACATGGAATTAATTTGAGTACCATCCACTAGCCAGGAACGTCCCAGATCTCTCCCTGGAAATTTTACCTACTGAATAAAGTTTCCCGAGCAATTATCGTCGATCCTATTTCTGAGTAATTATTGCTGGAGAAAATTCGTTGGAGCATGTGTCCCGAAGCAACTATCGGTGAAGTAATTGTGGTAGAAGTAATTGTTGCATTTTAGGAGATCGCCGGAGCAAAGGTAGCCTGAGCATTGTCGTATTTCAGGAGCAGTTTCTACAAGATCGAATTTTGACGGAGCATGTGGACGTGTCGCATTTTGTGAGCTCTGTCTGAGTGCAAATTTTACCGGAGCATTTGACGCACTTTGGGAGCAATTGTCGCTAGAACAATTGCCGCCGGGAATTTGACGTTGGAGCAAATCCGGCCGGAGCATTTTTCGCCGGAGCAAATTTTGCCAGAGCATTTGTCGGGGAGCAATTGTTGCGGAGCATTTGTCGCATTTTTTGAGGGAAAAGATCGTCAGAGCACACGTCGCGGGAGTATATGACGTGTCACCGCCTAATCGACATTGTTTTCAGAGTATCCACGTTTGGGTGATTTCCTTCAAACGCTATTTTAAAGTTATCCGTGTACTTACGTGTATATAATATTTGCTTTAACAAGATTGTAATTGAATCTAAATCAAGCCTAATACCTTATTAAGGAGATGATCGAATGCCATGTTATTAACTGCACTGTATATTTTGTACAGTGATATCAATGATTAATGGTCGTATTTTGATGAGCTACTTTTGCCAATAATGACTATTGGTTTGGTTGTGATGTGTGCACCTGATTGTAAATGTATTAATGAATATGGTTCTTAAAATTGATTATCATTATAGGGTTTTATTTCTGTATTAAGTCGATGTGCACATCGATTTAAGAATCGAGTCCCGACAAGTGGAGTGTGCGGTGGATAAGAGAATCGTGAACGTTTATCGTAGTCCGTATTTATTTTCTCACCCGTCGTCCACCTTAAACCACAGATTTTAACACTTCTGGAAAACAAGTACACACACATGTAGGGATCTTGGTTTTTAAAACAACCTAGTATAACCGTCTATCAGATAAATCTAGAGTTACATATTTTAGCTAAATAAGTAGCTTACCGTCAAGCCAGCATATAATATGTTACTTCTTACACCTGGTGAGAATGGACCTTGCTCTTTGTACTTTAAGCTCACTTCACATTGGACCTGACACAGAACATAAAGTTATCAATTGAATAATATATCAAACTGAATTTTGGCCTCGTCCAATAGAAAACAATACTTTGATGACGTAATACAGTTTTGAAAATGTGTCTATTGAATTAAATCCATGAGATTGCCAGCTAACATTTTCGAGCGTTTTGAGTGAGTATTTATTTTTTGCACACTTGGAGGTCATTCTGGCCCACTGTGCGGCGGCGTTAGTGCATTTGGTCATAACATAAACATGCAGTGCCAACCCTGAGCAACAGTGTTGAAAGATTTTGCAATCTGTGCGCATACGTTAGAATTTGCAACGACAGTCAAATCTGCTAAAAGCAACGCAACCACAGGTGTATATAGTACAGAGTATCTACTGAAATTCCAATGTCGCTTACAGTGAAGCGACATTGAAAGTGTTAGTAGGTTTGTTGCGAGTTCTAATTGCTGCTTGTCACTTGTGCTTCTCAAAAAATTCTACGCATCGTGTTCATATTCAATTTCTTTAACTATCAGTGTTATCATCGAGGCGGGCCTATTTCAATTTTAAATGTTCACAGTAATGTTTTGTTTGCTGTTATCTTAGCCATGGATGAAATATCTTTACTGTTCTAGGCCTGATACGAAAACAATCATAGATAGATATAAGTGACAACTGCGGTTCGGGGATATTACACGTTGCGAGGTAAGCCTGTGTCTGCAGATGAGACCGTAACTTTAAATCCATAGAAAAATCAGATTAATAGAATCCAGGCAATTTAATTTCATAACCTTAGCATAGGTAATTTAAAATGATTCACCATGGCTTAGACTGACGAAAGCAATATGAATACCAGGTGGTCAGCCAGTCAGTGCAACAGAATTTCGACACAATCTTGGGCCAAGTGGATTAAAGTTGGCATGATGTTTTCACGTTATGGAACTGTTATAAACTGTCCGGCGTTGAAAAGCGTCTGGCTGAACAGTTTTCAATATTGGAAAGTGTCTTGGTAGAATTCTTGTGCGAAATGTCATATAAATATTTATTGTTGATGTTGTTTAAACCATTGAATTGTATTTACCTATAACAACACATCACTTCACACTTACATGGAACGTGGGTTGTACTATAATGTAACTTGGGTGAGACCTAGGGATTAAATTTAACTTGGTTGGATGTAACTCCGGTGTTGAATATACTTGGTTGAGTCTCCTAGGGTTAAATATAGCTTTGTTTACAGTCTCCGTGGGTTAATTTGGGTTAGTTACCCTGAATTTAAATGGAACTTTAGGTAATGTCCCAGTGGGTTAAATATTATTTGGTGTAGTTTTCCAGGGGTTAATTATAACTTGGGTTTATTCCCCGAGGTGAAATGTAACTTGGATTAGTTTCCCGGGGGTAAAACGATACTTCTGGACCAAGTCCCGTGGGTTAAATTAACTTTTGTTTAGTTCCTTGGTGTTAAATGTAACTTTGAGTTAGCTTTGAGAGAGTTAGATGGGGGAGGTAATTTTAATTTTGGATAAAGTCCCTGTTTGTTTAAATTTAACTCTTGGTTGTTCCTAAGCCGGGGTAAAATGTAATCTTGGGCAAAGTTGCCTTGGGTTAAATGTATCTCGGGTGTGTTTCCCGGGGATTAAATGTAATTTTGGATAATTTCCCCGTTGGTTAAATATAACTCAGTTAGTTAGTTTCCGGGGTTATATGCAACATTAGGTGAAGTGCCCGTGGGTTAAATGTTTCTTTGGGTAATGACCCCGTGGGTTAAGCTAAATTTAACTCCTGGGGAACTAAACAAAGTTAGGTTATATTGAACTAACCCAAGTTATATTTAACTCACTAATACTTTACTCAAACTTATATTTATATTCCAAATTACATTTAAGCCACACTCTTAAAATGGTCTGGTCAAAAAAACAACCAGATTATCTAGTTATTTTTTGGTAACTAGAAACTAGTCGTTTTTGACTCGGATTGTGTTGAATTGTTAAAAAAAACAATCAGATTTTCTAGTTGAATGTTTTTTTAACCTGAATCTCGTCATTTTTTTATTCTTATTTTTTTATTTCTTTACAAAACAATCAGATTAACAAGTTAGATTTTTTTTAGCTAGAAACTCTTATGTATAAACAAATAATGATCGGGTTTCTAGTCAAATCCTAGTGTCACGCTATTGGTTATGCCTGATTAAAAAAAGAAATAGCAGGTAAATACCGTTAAACAGTGAGTGTATGGGATTTATAACATCCAGGAGAGTGCCAATTTGCTCTCCTCAGAATGTTGAAGAGAGCTAAATTAAATCTTCAGAATTGACTCTCCTTGGTAGTATACATTATATTATTATATGTTTGATATAATATTGTTTTATAAAGGTATGCTACAATACAAACCTAATTAAATAACCCCCACATACAGTAAACTCATGTAAATTACAATCCCAGGCTCATTTTTAACAAGCACAATGACATGATTGATGGTAATCACCTGTTGTGTTAGTTGACCCATTTGACCGTTAAAAATTCCAAAGCCCATCGTTTACCGCTCAACCAACCCAAGGCAATACAGTGTATCCTCCATTGAAGTACAGGCATAACAGATACAGTGGACTTTGTTGAAACAAAACTAACTTATGGAGACTAAAAAGATCTCGGAAAATTTTACAGGTAGGTACGGACATTTATTAAGTTTCAATGCTTACATAATGTACATTATATGTGCAGCTATTAAATTTTTCATAGATAATCTACGATGAATATTTATTGGAAGAACTTGCTGACCCTACTAAATAGGACCAGGAAGGAAACATGAATCATTAGTTCAGCATTTAAAGGTTTGTTTTATGTTTGATATGATAAGTTATAGAATTGACATGTCTATACGCTAGTATTAACTCTAAGTGCCCGTCAATACCAACAAATTAATAATGGGGATTTAAATTGTGTTAGTGTACATAATAATATCAATGATAATTTGGTCAATGTGCCTGTCACGAAACTGGGAGAATGTTTATTGTTATAAAGTTAAGGAAAAATGTTTACCCTATCATAAAGTATGTACATATTGGTAATTAATTAACAATTGTAAACTTTTTAGGAAACCTTCAATCTGTATTTCACCTTTATATAAACATGTTAACTGAGAACAGGTAGAGAAAATTCATTCAGTTTATTTCCTTTTTCTGAACATATTTCATTAGTTGTACATATAATAATCATGGAGCAACAAGTGTGTACTGGTTGTCTTATTTCCATTACTGTTTTGGGGTGAATTGTTGCGATTGCTGGAAAATA
>JAOTQE010005525.1:0-11239 GCA_025631205.1 Nesometra sesokonis
CACACCAAATTTCAGCAAAATCCGTTGACCCCCACCTTATCACGTTCTGCATGGTCCTCTCGCGAACACGCTCTTAAATTATTTGCGTTAAAGTTCCAACAATCTAAAATCTAAAAATAGCTCTTTCAACCTCATTTACTGTATTAATGTTAAAAAGTAATGAAAGGCAGTAATAATAACCACAGACAGATTTCCCGTCAGTTCTTGCTGCTTCATTAACTTACACAATTCATTTACAGTTTTATGAACATAATTCAGAAACTGAATGCGAAAATAATTGATAGTTCACTTTCATAAACCGTACATTTTGTTCAGATTTTATAGTTCAGTTTATAGAGTTCATTTCATTCATTTTGGGATACTAACAAGTACTCATATCTCGATGAGCTCCGGCTCTATCCTTCAAGCTACGTAAAATTTGTTTTAATTCGTTATTTTCTAAAACTCAGCTTGTCAATCTTTTATATTTTCTTTCAAGATCCCCAATGTTTGTTATTTCCTTCTAACATTATCTTGTATTGTTCAGCATTAATTTGCCAAGAAGGTAAAACCTTTGACTTGTTATCTACAATTACAGGTTCAAGTCCCGTCATGGAATATCTTTTTTAACAAGTTTCCGAATGTTCATTATTTTTATCTAAAACTTTTCTATTGTTGAGCCTTAGGTGGCTGCCCAGGTAAGATGTTAACTTGTAATCTGAAATTATAGCTTTAAGTCATGTTGTTGACTATTTTTTTCTTTATTCATTATTATTTTCTTCTGAAACACATTTCTATTGTTGAGCATTAGTTGGCCGACCAGATAAGACATTTGACTTGTATACACAGGTTCAATTCCTCTTCATAACGACTATACAAATAAAAAAACTTTTAAAACAATCAAATACCTACAAACTTTTCCAACCATCACCAAAATAATTGATTGATTGTCTTCAAGACGACTACAAACAAACTTTTAAAACAACCAAATACCTTCTAACTTTTTCAACCATCGCCAAGAAAAATCAATCAATGGATTTAACGATCAATCGATCGATCAATCAATCAATCAACCATTTAGCAAGAACTAAAAAGTGGAGATCAGCATGATGTTCAGTTTTTATTGAGGTCATTTTTGGGTGAGTTGAACAATAATTTGTTTAAACCTATCATCATGATTTTTAACCTGTTTTCTCACTTTCAATTTAATATGATTTAAATTTTATTTCATAAATACTGTACCTTAATAAAAATAAATACTAAAGGTGTGTTTGAGAAACACGATGTCCCCACTATGGCGAAGGATAAAGTTGACAACAGACAGACAGACAAACAGACAGACGGATGGAGTGATGAAAAAAATATGCCCAACGAGGCCGTAAAAAATAACTGGTAAATTATAATTCGGATTACAAATACAACTAGACTTTAGTCTAGCACATCAATTTAAATATTACAGCCCTGATAATCCATATCCTGAAAATAATTAATCACTGGTTCCTAAATCATCGGGAGTGGGAGCAGTCGGCAGGGTGGTTGTGGTTTGGAATCTCAATTGAGTGGTCGAGGTTCATAACTTATGCTTGACAATTGCTTGTCCACTGGGCAACGTACATTACTTCAATCTACTCAGCTGTACAAGGGATGCCGGCATATTCTTTGAATCCGCAATGCCTTATAGAAAAAAGTCAACATCGATGAAATTTTAAGCTAGCCTTCCACCTTTGCGCTGCCTAACCTGCATATTGTGCGTAGGTATTTCATGAATTGCATTTTGAGCTTACTGTCTAAGATAATGCAAGTATTTTTTTTAGTTCGACGACTCACATTCGCTGTTATTTGCCATTTTTTAATCCTTGGGCGCTTAGTGCCAGACTGCAAGGCACAGCGGCCACGATGTCGACCCCGAAGTTGAAAATCGGCCTGTCCACGACAACCGATAGACGCACCATATTGTGAATCCACAGAATTGCTAGGAAGCAACATGCTATGGACTAGCATCTCTTACATGGGAAGTATCACACTTGTTTCTACTTCACGCTACAGAAATCGGGAGTAAGGTCCAGTATATGAATTGTAAGGCGTAGAAAAGGATTTACTTTTCTAAATCATACTATAATAGATTTTCAAAGAATCAAGATTGCTTAAATTGTGCAAGGAACAGGTGAGGTTTCTAAAAATAAAACACCTGTGCCTTTTTAACTACAGAATCTAATGCAGGTTGAAGAAAATATCACAAAGAATATTATGTTCTTAAATTGATACAGACAGAATGAACCCAGCCTAGAAGTGTTAATTATTCGATTTACCAGAAGGCTATTAAGTATTATAGTTTTGTGACGTAGAAATGTTAGTGCAACATTCATCTATGTACTTTCCATGCCAACTGATTACCATAGAGCTCAAGCAGAATTTAAACACCAAGAAATGCTTTCATTACTTGATAAAGTATGTAAATCTTTAACTAAAAAAGTTTGGCAAACAAGGATTAAAATTATGAATGAAACAAATTACAAAGAAGTTTATTGCAATCTCTCATTTTATATAGAAATATAAATCAAAATTGAAGATTAACAATAATTAATAACAGGCATATGACAAATACAAAAAAATTAACAGTAACCCAGGTTGAAAATCACTATACCAAACACTTAAATTGCACTTTTATTTAAAAAAAAAAATTACACACTTAAAAAAAATTATTAAACAGCGGTTAAGAGCCTGTAAACAATGGGTATACAACGACAGTCAACAGGTTTAATACTGTTTTAAACATTCCAAACTTTTAACAATCAGTTTTAAAAATTAAGAATTTTAATTTTAATGTATTTTATCGATTATATCAGTGCTCACTACTCAATCGCAATTTCAAATTTTTCGCTAATTTAAAAATGTTTAAAAGTGTTATATTGCCGCAAGGTTTTTGTCATTTCAACATATAAAATTTATCTTTTATCCAATCTAAATACTTTTAATACCACTATAAGTATTTTTTTAAAGACGTTTTTACCAAATGTTAAATTCTACTTTAAACATGTTCTTGTATTTATGGTGTTAATAATTTTCTTGAAACTGTCATATACGTTATTTTTGTGAACGCACCGTTACCATGTGTCACTGATTCAAAAGTGAAGTTTAAAAGAAAAATTTATTATTGTTATTGTTATTGTTATTGTTATTATTATCATAATTATCATAGTAGTGAAATAAATATCTCTTACTTTTTAAATACCTTAAGAAATCAAAAATAGCTTTCTTAAACTGTTTGTGTCAAGAAAATTCATGTTATCTTGAAAATTGTAGGAATGCATAAAATTATTCCAAAATTAGGTAATAAGAATTTAATTACAGAAAATGCAGAAAAGGAATTTAAACAAATTCTCATTTGATGACCCAGATTTTCAAAAAATATTTTACTTGTGTAGCATGACTATTTTTTTAGGACTTATTGTTGAAGTCAGTATAATATGAGGGGCATACATTCCTTGGGTGAATTCTAGGAATGAAGCTGTTTTGTATTAATGTGTGAGTAAACTTTAAGCCAAGCATGCCATTAATTATGCTGGCTTGAGGTGGACAATAAGCCACTAACCATATGCTCTTGAATAACATTCTGAAAATATTGCCTTTAATCATTTACTGTAGATCCCTTTATTTTCGCGGCCCTAAATGTTCACGATTTTACAATTATTAACATTTCACGACTTTTATTTTCGCGATGGGACGTTTTCAAAACACAATCATTTTCGCGATTTTTAACTGTTATTACGTTGGACATAAATCAGTTATTTGTTTAGAAACTAATTTTAGTTGAGGACCATGTTAGTTTTAAAACTAGAGTGCTTGTCCATGATAAACAATGTTTAATAGGCCCTCGATTCACCTACCTCAAGGTTACAGTATCGCGAAGTATCAGTTATTAGTAGTCTATCATAGGGACGGATCGTGAGCCGACTCTGGCTCCTAGGCCTTAGAGGTTAGGCCTAAACCATTTTCAGTTGACAATTTCGACGATTTTATTCACCCATTGCCACGTAGATTTACTGCCCTACATTAGGCTATGATTGTTTATTGACCAATGATGGAAAATGCCGTTTTGAAAAAACTTGATTTTGGTATTATTCTCGTCGGTAACTTATCTTGCAAATTATTTTTGAATGATGTGTTTACTGTGAGAAGCATTCGACCTGGAAATGTATAGCGCCACCTAGGCTAGGTTACAATAAAATGGCAGCCTCCAGTAATTGTGGAAAATGTTTCGAACTTTGCCTTAAAACTATGATTTTTTAACCGACAAATAGGGTGATTCTGAAACCCAAATTATTAAAGTAAATAAAAGTATAATAAAAGTATAAATAATAAAAGTATTTTTAGACGATCTTCTCAGCCTGGCTAGGTCTGTATCGGCCTACACGCGCGCGACCTCGACCTACACATGGTAAATTCTTATATTTTTCTTTGAGATTTTCGCGGCCTTTAATTTTAATTTTTTTTTAAATTAAGGACGCACAAACATAAAGGGATCTACAGTAATCACCCAGGCGCGGATCCAACCCATCCCAGGCCCCCTTTTGACTGTATTTTTTCAACTTGAAAAAGTCATTGTTTCCAATAAATAAAAAAATTGCTTCTCAAATACTCATGAATGCATTTTTTTTTTTAAATTGGTCTGGGGAGGACACTATACCCCTAGAAACAACACGAAAATTTGGCACCGGGCGCCCCTCTATCAAGCTCGGCTGGATCCACCCCTGATCATCTACTCTTAAATGTGTGACACCTGCCACTGATATTCAGTGTTTTCCCCAGCATTATAGGTAAGCATTATCGTAATCATCTAAGACAGTTATAGTTGGGGCTGATGCAGTGAATTTTCAACAATTATGAGACATTTAAATGCACTAAATAGCATTGCGAGTCTATAAAATAACCTTTCAAGGATCATGAAAAATGTTCCAAGCATCATGATCAACTCTAATGCATAATGTGTTAAGTCACAAGCATCATGGAAGATGTTCCATACATGTCATGGCCAAGTATCAGGGTTAAAATTTCATTCAAATTCAAAGGAATCGGTTCAGACTCTCGCAATAATAATTTGCGAGAATCCATAGAATCTGATGTTTTTGTCATCTGTTCACTTGTATTTTTCTTCTTACCATATTGTTCTAATAAATTTCACAAAAATATATGTTTAATTTTGTTCTGTCTTCTTCTTTAATATTTGAATATTGACAAGAAAACATCACTGGTTAGAATTAATACGTGTAACCTAGATTTCATCAACAAGATTAATTAACAGCAATGAGACACAAACAAACAAAAAACAGCACCCCATCAGAAAAATATGCACGTTCGTGCATGTACAAAAAACCAGCTATGGAAGTGACCATAAAAATGTGGTTAACGTTTAAGTTTTTTTGAGACAAATTTGTGAGAATCCAAATAGATTCTCCTAACAAGACTTTTAGGAGAATGCTTACGAGAATGGATTGTCGATTCTCGCCAAAATTCAAACCCTGCACCATCATGGTGAAAGTCCTAAGCATCATGTAACCATGATGTTTAAAGGCTCTGGTGAGAACACTGCATATTGAATATGTGAGGTCTCACCACAAAATGAGTCGCATCGATGGCAAGATCAAATTGAGATAATCACCAAAATAGGTCTGAATCAAATTTTTGAGAAATTTAGTTTTAATCAGTTATGAGTACTATGGTATTTGTATTTCATCATGATATACTTTTTAGGTCAATTTTCATGCAAGAAAGGTCCTTGATGCAGATTTTCTGAGATTTACAGTTTTTATTTTTCTGATTTTTAGATTGCTTTATTTGTGATTTTCTCTAAACCAAATAAAAATTATAAAATGCTCATATATTTGGATCCAATGACTGTCATTTATAATGTAGATTACAGTTTACAGTATACTCTATTAAAATGTACCAATACCTCAATGTTGTATTTTCCTACCATGAGATTTATTTTGTGGTGAGACCTCAGATATTTTCAGCTACATCCCTGGACTGCATCTCATTTCACTATGACCATCAATATTATTGTCATTATCGGCAATGTTGATCTAAAATCTTGGAGGGCGGTATACCTACCTGTTCGTTGTAAATCTCTAAGTATGAGGCTGTTAATGTATATGAGCTATCAGGTGCCTGCTTGAGAACTTCAAAAAGGTGGGCAAATGACCGCTGGATTAGACCACTGGACGACGAATCATGGTAACCCTATTGAAAAATATTAGAATAGTGAATTCAAAGTGCAAAGATATATTAGATGCTACAATTTTATTTTTCTATCATGTGCTAGATATCATTTAAAGTTCACAGACAATGCATAATGTGCTTCTAATGAATGATCATGTTGTCTATTCTTTTGGTGAAAGAAAAGTAGAATACATTAAGTATTTTTTGTTTTGTGAATGAGAAAACAAATTCAAATTTGTTCTTGCAAAGATACAAAGAAAAGGAATTAATGTTAGGGTATTTTTCTAAGGTGGCATAACTTGTGGTTGATGGCTACCATAACATAGAAGCCATGATAAAGAAATTGTATACAGTAGAACCTCTTGTAAGCGGACACCTTTAGATCCAAGAAGGTGTCCACTTTTTAAAGCCATATGTGAGGTGTCACCACAAAATTAGTCTTGTACAGAAAACCAAAATTGAATTATTGTCATATTTGGATAGAAGAAATTATAAGATTTTTATTTGTTTTAAATGAGGTTCATAGCTTCAGTATAACCAGAGAAAAATCATTTTAAAACATTGGTGTATGGAAACACACTTCGGAGCAAATCAACTTTAAAGATAAATAAGCGTTGACTTCCTGTATGTTTTTCCCTTGATTTTGAAAACAGCCTTTACAATATTTAGTTCAAAAACCTGTTTACTGTAAATAAACATAAACAGGAAGTTTGTAATCATAAAATTCAATTACTAAACTTAACAAATCAACAGGAATCTCATTTTTGTGAAATTATGACTTTCTATCTATTTTTGTGAATACCTCAAAATGACCTGCCGTACAACACAACTCATTCTGTCATGACACCTCACATATATACATGCTTATGTCAAACATTCCAGGGTCTTTTCAATACAGAGGACCTCTCAATTTTCTAGACATCGCAATTTATATTTTACTAAATATTACTTATTATTTTTTAAGATTAGTTGGTCCAGTAATATGATTCTCAGTCATTGTAATATAAGAATTTTATAAAGGAATCTGTCTAAAAAATCACACAATTTTCATGTGGCCATGTATGGGAGGTAAATTATCATACAAATTTATGAAAATTCAAGAGTCTGCCGCTGCTATGATTCAATACCCATTCACAACATTTATAGGAGAGTAGACAGACAAAGTTGCATTTTATTTCTTAAACACCTAAGGTAGCATAGTGCCATTGTATGTTACTTTTGTAGGAATAGTAATTTATAGCAAAATAAGGGGTAATGAAATATGACATAAATTAAGTCCAATATGACATAAATTAACGCAACTTTTTTATGATAAAAAGTACAATTTTGTTTTATAAACATAATGTTCTAGTCCTATTATGTATTGTTAATATTTCAGGAATAAAATAAATGTTAGATAAAAGGTTTTAATTTTTTTTTTTTAGCCTTGTCCATCATGGAATTGCCCTTCTAAAAGGTGACCGCATACAGGTGGCTTAAAAGGTGGCTGCATATAGGTACCAAATATACCGATAGATGGGATGAATAAACAGGATTTTTAATGAGTGGCTGTTATGAAAGGTGAATTGTACAAAGGTAAGGAATAGAGGTGCATACTGGGTTTGCATCAACAGTGAATCTAGCTTATCGAAGCATAAAATACTAATAAATATGAAATTAAAAATATACAGAAAGTTTCATTAATCGATTGTCATTTACATAACATAGCATAATTATACTGACATACCCAATTTTAGGAATGCCATTATGTGTGACCAATTTTACCCGACATTTTCAAAGAAATGTAGGGTAATTTTGAATTAACCACCTCACTGGCTAACACTAAATGTTTATAACAGAGAGTAATATACCATATCATTATGTGTAAACTAATCCAATTATCTATTGTGATAAGACTTGACCCAACTTTCTAATGGGGATGTGCACCTAATGGTGTGGGTGTGTTGGAACTTACACTGGCAACTGGTCCTGTAATTGTGTATGTTTTCCCTGAGCCCGTCTGACCGTAGGCGAATGTCGTACATGCGTATCCATCTAGCGCCATGTCAACCATCCGTTTGATGCCGCATTTATCCATAAACTCCTCTTGAGTAATATCTGGCTCACACACAGCATTAAAGGTGAATTTCTTGGATTTTCCATTTACCTGGTCGATCTGACAAATAAAAAGTATTGGGTTAACTATTTCCAGGACCTTATTGTTTAAGAAATCAGTATACTTTTTAGCAGCTCAAATGAATGCCAAAGATAATAAGTTTTTAATTAACAGTGCAGTGTTTTTCCAAGTACTGTTTTAGAAAGGGGAGGGAGGGGAGAGGAGGGGATGAGGAGGAGGGGGAGGGGGAGGAAGAGGAAAAGGAAGAGACAGAAAGTTAGTGAGTACTTGATTCTGTTCCATGAAGTAGAGAACAAGACAGTTTATACCGTTGTTGTGAAATTGTGGAAATCAAAGGTTACTCTTAGTATTTTTAGAATCTTTTGGTTTCCGAATATTAGGAATGGTTACCGTCATCCCTTATTTTTTAGCTGCCTCTAGGGTTTTTAAAATTAAATGACAAAAAATACTTTAAAAATTACAATAAACAATTCATTCTCCTGATAGCATGAAAACCAAAGAAATTACATCCTAAATGTCTTCTTTGTGGTCGGATTTCTCTTCGTAGTTACTATATATACTGTAATACATATTTGTTAATTTGTTGATAACCATGTGATAAGCTGACAATGTAAACTGGTTTTTTTTAAATAATACCGTCCTTTCCTATAAAATTTATTTATTTAGGAGTTGAAATTTAACATTTTTATATTTGACCTAAATGTCCAATTCACTGAAAATGGCAAGATAAATGATATCTAAAATTATGCTCTGTTGCCCTAGAAAACATGATGAAATGTGGTAATGATTTACATACAGTGAGGTTCATAAGGGTCAAAGGTTATATTGTCATAGAAGACACAAAGTACCGAGGACTATTGCCCCCTGCAACCTTGAATGCTGGTACCTATTGTAAACAGTTTTGAGGATTAACCAGTCAATACAAATCAATAATTAAGTTGGCATAATATCTTAAACGTTACGAGTCAATAGAGCGCTAATCCACCTATTCCGATTTCTTTCATCAACAAGTAAACACAAAAGAAACTGAGTTACAAAAACATATGTCGATTGATTATATTACACAATACATTGAACAGAATCTTAAGTCATGACTTATTCATCTTATAGAAGAAAATAATTAAGTCAAACCCGACAAGAAATAGGCCACAATCATTATAGAATAACCGCAAGGGTTTTACAATATCACCCATGTGATAAAGCATTGAACATATACTACTGCTCCGTTTGTCAATGCTTCGTGGATGAAACAGGTGCCTTTTGACATGCAAACATTTTATATTGTGACTTTCATAAACAGGTTATATAATTTAATATAAGGCATTCAAGTTATACCTTTTGCTATTAATTATTTTCTTTAGTTTGAAAAACATTTCATAATTTTTATCACCAGAAGATAAGTGACAAGTTTATTTCTCTTTTGGTACCGATGTGGAAAGTATTGTAAAGTAGGAAAAAACAAAGGAGATTTTATGTCAGCTGCTTTGTCAATCAAATTTGCGTAAATGCAAATGTACGATGCATTACAATAAAAAGCACAACAGAGAAAAAGTACATAACAATATGTAAAAATAACTATACTATTGTATATAAATTGTATTTAACACTGAGCAGAGCTGGTATTCAATGAAGGGACAATCAGTTTTGCTCCTAGGCTAGGCCAAGACCCACTCTGAATATTTTTGGGACACTTAAAATTTTCAGGAGAAAAGAATGTATTTTTTCGGGACGGCAGAAGATGACTCCAAAAATCAGGAGACTCCTGCCACTTTCAAGAGACTTGGGGCCTCTGGACTACTCGGGTGGAATGTGCACTTGTTGGAGCAGTTGGTGCAATGGATGCGTTTCAGAATTGTGCGAGTTGGTTGTGATAGCCAGGACACTTTACCTACACTGCCTCTCTCCACACACTGAGTGGTAACTGGCAAGTACAAATGTCATGTGCTAATTAAATACATTACATTCCTGAGGTCCTGGGTTCAAACCTGGCTGTACCTAGGTTCTTTCCAATGACCTAGCCAGAACCACTTCCTAAGCCTCATAATGAGACTTGGTTTTAGAAGCATGACATAGTTCTCATCCTATAAATGCGAGAACTTATGTTGGATGTGATACTAAATAAAAAAAAACTGCAACATTGTGGAATGGATTGTTTCTTAGAGCAAGGTGAAGTATTGACCTTTTGTTTCTTAGTGGATGTAGGCATTTGTTCTAATGATGTGCAAAGGGTGGGGGGAAGAGGTACTTCATCTGGTCATTGTTATTGTCAAGCAATCAACCTTTACCCAATTCCTGAATACAACCCTGACACTCAGAGCCTCGAACACGCAACAGGGTTTTTTTGGGGCCTGTCTTACTGCTTGGTACAAAAACACATTGACATACTTTATATGGAGCTCTAAAAGGACCCATCTGATTAAGAAAGATCGTTCTCTATTCGTTGAGTGGAGAGAAGGAAAAAAGGAGAAGGAAAAATCTCAATCAGGTTTACTCCTAATTGGAGTAATCAAGCTTTTAAGAACTTGTTTTGCTTCATAACAATTTCTGACACTTACTGTAATAGAGTTGTGGCCTGTAAACTTGACAACACTGCTGTCCTTGCGTTTCTTCTCAGTATCATTATGAGGCCTAACCCTTAAAAAGAAAAAGAAAACGCAGAAGTTAAAAACCCTTTTTATTGAATTTTATTGTACATTTATTAAACTGTTTATATTGCTCATCTTCAAAACACATTTCTTGTACTATAGACTGAATAGAATATTAATTATTGATTAATAATGATTAATAATAATTAATAATGATTATGTGATAAAATGACATTGTTAATTTTAACCCAAATATCAATTATTTAAAGGGGAAGTCCTGGTTTGAAATATTTCTTAGTATTTTGCTAATTCATATTTTTTTATGTTAGGGAAAAATATT
>JAOTQE010005536.1:0-11239 GCA_025631205.1 Nesometra sesokonis
TCTAAATATTAATGGTTAATGGATCCGATAATCTGATAATTATAACCCAGGGAAGCAGGGGAGGATACAGACTTTTGAAAAGGATGGGGGGCGGAAGGGGGACGATAGAGGGTGCATTTTTTAGGGAAGTCCGGGGGAATGTTTTAGAATTTTGCTTAGCAGTATTCACTTACAATTTGTAATTACTAGTATATGTTATATATCAAAAAAAAAAACAGAAGCTATTTTTTTATGATAAGCAAGGTGGTATAAGGGTAGGTATACACGTTTTTAGACGGTACACATTATAGACGTTGTACTTGGAACCCTAGTTGTTATGTAGGTCCTTGCTACTTCCGCCATTATCTAGTGATGATTGATTAACTTTTGTTTGCATTCATATCAGAGGTTATTACGTGAAGGGTCATTATAACCCACTCCATCTCATAAACAGATCGTTGTCAATATTTGCATACGTTGTTGACAATTCAACACAAACTTTACATGGTAGGCTTATTAGGCTAACTCCAACAGTTGAGTAACACTGGCGTATCCAGGGATGGAGGGATGGGGGATGGTACTCGAGCACATTCGGAGCTAATAAGCAATAAAATTAGAATACAATGTGCAATTCTTGGCCTCGAGCATCCCCCTCAGCTGAAATGAGCACCCCCTTTCAGAAGAAAAGGACTATATTGAAGTGGCGGCGCTAGGAATTCCCCGACGGCAGGGCAATTCCCTGACAGGGAGGACAGCCCCCGACAGGTAGGCCAAGATTGAGGTGGTCGTGTCCCCGATTATCAATTTGACAATGAAAATGAAGTGTTGGGGATTTGGTAACAGCTTTAGAAAAAAATATATTTTAAGCTGAATTTTGAATGCAGGCTAGAATGTTGAATGTTGTAGAATTAGAAATGTGTGATGACTGTCAAGTAGCTACCGTAATGGAGTAGGTCCGTTTATTAAGGTTGATTTACACAACTCCGATAAACATATTTATCAATTCTTTTCTTTTTTGGCAGACCAACTTTGTTCTTGCCAACGTCTGAAACGATGGCATCAAGACGCAAGGAACCCGTAGTTGATCAGGTACTTCCAAAGTACCCACAACCATTCTCTGTTATTAGTGAACATTGGCAAGATCAACTACAAGTTCACACTAACGCAGATGACGATGCATTTAGCTTCGGATCTGTCTATGACGAGAACTTCTTCAAACTTATTCACAAACATCTGGAACTTGACACGCATGATAGATTCGCTTACGTCGGTTCGAGTAAAGGTTCTTACGCTGAGAAAATCAAAGATAAATTTTGCTTATTACAACCAATAGTCAATATATTCCCGGGGGTCATGCATTACGAGGAGACCCCAAACCAGCAACGGATGATCCAATTCAAGATTGATCACATCGGAGCAGAGCAATATTTTCGAGAACTGTCTGAAGGACTTACTGAAGAGAAAGAACCACCATTTGATAAAATAATTCTACACGGAGCATTTGAACACTTTACAAATCCCAAGGAGACATTTAGACATATTATGCGGACGTTGACTAGAGCAGGTAAACTTCTTATCATACATCGACCAGCACCTATGAGCACTTTGCCATTCTTTACAGAAGCTAATAAGAGATTTGTTGAAGAAGATAATAATGACCCTTATCTTAAGATTCTACGCTGCTTACAATCCCAAAGAGTTGATGTAAAATGGGACATTGAGGTTTTACCTATCATTATGCCAAAGGTAAAATGGTTAGCGATGTTAAACAAGAAATTTCCTCCACAAATGGAGATCATAAGTAGTTTCGAGATCACAACAGGAGTTCGTGAACTAACTGAAGGAATGTTAAAATATCAAGGAGAACTGGTTGAGTTCTTTGATCGTCTGATGTTTGTGGCAGTTTCACATCCCTTTGGTACTGGTGGTTACCCCAACATCCAACGTCACGGAGCCTCGGAAGTTAGGCCATATCCAGGGTTGATGGATTTGAGATACAGTTTGGAAGTAACTCCAGATATCCAAAAGCAAATCCGAGAAAGTAAAAAACCTCGTAAAATGCCACAAAACAATATTTTCTGATGATGGATTTCTAACCGTAGTTTACGAACATTGTTGCAATTGATATAGTTTTATATGGCAATAGGTAGACTTGTCCCAAGTCTGTATATTAAGTGTTTAATGAAATGCGCCACCAATGGATGATGAAGTTTTAGTGGTGTGAGGTGTGTCGTTAAAACATCAGAAAGGTGTGGCAATCCACCGGCTATGGAACGCAATGAGTGCCTTTTGATTGTCTTTTCACGAATTAAACCGAATCACGTCTTGAACCAAGGCTAGGCAATAGGGTTACAGAGGTGGATTTACTGGGAGATTAACAGGCTTCCTAAAATTGACACAAAAAATATTTGGATCTGGTTTTTGAATATACAGTATACAGAAACGTCTTTTAAACAAAATTTTAGGCTGCTCAGCTCCAAGACGCAAATCTTGGAATAGGCTTATAATTATTTTTGCTTATTTCAATAAAATTGGTTATAATAATGGGTATCATAATCATGGCTTCTAACCGATCCTCTCTAAAAAAGAGTGAAATTGTCTTCGAGGGGGGAACGGAATACTTCCTGTCTACGAGAGTAACAATTTACTCCTTCTTGAAGTGATTTTAATAGCTTGAATAGAAGTATTTCATTACAGAAAAGTCACTGTATTGTACAGAATCACTCTTGAAGGAGTGGGGTCTCTCACAGTCTGGTGATCACTTGCGTTATCGATTGAACATATAGAGTAAAATTCACTCCAAACCAGTAATGTTTCACTCTATTGAACCCAAAACGAGTTATCGAGTCACCACTATAGAGTGAAATTCACTCCAAACGAGTGATATTTCACTCTTGAACGAGTTGGAATCACTCCTGGTCTGAAGTGATCACTACACGAGTTATCGAGTGATCACTAGTATAAACTTAACTCCAAACGAGTGATATGCTTTCACTTTTAAAGGTCCATTTCTTCCAAAATTCTCTTGTGTCAAAAAAAAAAACCATTACAATATCCTAGATGTCACTATTTTGTATTCAAATTCATAAAAATAATACTGATCTACCATGTCTATCATGTGTATGTCATTATTTTACTTCAAAACTTCAAAAAATGCAGTATAGAATTTGTTTTTTTGGGTAGATCCTAAAAAAATAAAATAGATGAATAAGTCCGAAAGATTTTGATAATTATAGCTTTTTTCTACTTGAGAAAAAAATTAAACAAGTATACAGGTAACTAAACGTTTATTATAGAAATAATAAACAGGTAAATTTCCAAAGAAATTAAAGTTTGGTGGATTTTGGAAGAATCGCTAGAAGAGTTATCGTGTGATCAGAATTAAATTCACTCCAAACGAGCGATATTTCAATCCCATTAAGAGAGCACTAAAACCAATGAATTGTCAAGTAATTGTTTTAAACTGTTTGAGAATTGGGAAGTATTCACCAAGCCACCTTTTGTATTATTCCAAAAAGTGCTTCTGCCATTCGAACAACAAAATACTGTATAGTATTTTTTGTAACGCGCAGATCTTAGAATTTTGGTAATTATCAGTAATAATAGAAATTATGCAAATAGACCTATATTATTTTGGCCTGTTGTATTCTTAGCAATGTTAATTTTTATTTTGTGTACAATAAATCAACTACAGACAGGTCTAAAATTAAAAACGACGTTTTAAAGTTAACAAATAATTGTGTTGATTAAAATTCCAAGGTTGATTAATATTCGTTCTTTGTTTATAATCTGCTGCGAAGGACTGTCTATTATTACATAGGAAATTGTTTATTTTATACAATTGTAATGTTTTAATTCAGAATTCGCGAAGGTTTTCTATCCAGCCAATATTTAAATAATAATGTCATCAATATGGCCGTCTTAATCCATTTCACAAACAAGTCTACAAGGCCGAACTTAGTTAAATTAGTACGAAACGACCAGTGACTGAAAATCGATATGTTGATTCAATCGTAAAGGTGATTCTGCACTATATAATTCGATTGATCGTTCTCTATCGGCATGTTGTAGTCTGTATTTTTCGTCCATGACACCAAGAAGAGACATAAACTGTTATGCGCACGCACAGAAAGGCGCGTAAAGAGACACAAAACGCGCTCGTGCAGTATCTGACTAATAAGCCCTTTTTACGGTTTCAACTGCGCATGTCCGGGATCAAAGTCAAGTTATTTTATTTATTTTTATCCTTGCGGCGGCGCGGTGTGGTGAGAAATTGCGACCGCGGCGCCGCTTCTGTGACTTGACCTTGATCTCGGACATGCGCATTTGAAACCATGAAAGTAATTATTGGAGCGTCCGCGGTTTGTCTACGCGCGCCTTTCTTCGTTGTATTACTGGCGATATTAGAATCATTAAAAGTCTCCCTGGAAACTAATTTTCTAAATACTTTATCATGTAGGCCTACTGTGCAGAGGCCTATTATTAATACATTTTAAAATCACTATGGCCGACTTTTTCATTACACCTAGGCCTATTACTGGTTTGTAAATTTCGCGGTGCAAATGAGAA
The DNA here is from genome assembly GCA_025631205.1 of Nesometra sesokonis. NCBI lineage: Eukaryota > Metazoa > Echinodermata > Crinoidea > Comatulida > Antedonidae > Nesometra > Nesometra sesokonis. The sequence continues at coordinate 4,549 of JAOTQE010005536.1, forward strand.
AATGCGCAATTTATTAAATTGCGCACAATATTAACATTTTAAAATAACAGACAATAATGAAAAAATGAGTTCGACGAACTGGATAATATGTTTGATTTGAGCTCTCTTACGTTGATTAGTTTCTTGTAATCAAATTGTTGTTGATGAATTTCAGAATAATGATGTAAAAATTGGTGCATTAAAGGGGATCTTCTCTGGAAAACCGGAACGGCAATACAAACGTGCATAATCATAAATTGGTAAGAGCTGGCGCGTGCAAACTAAACATATCTGCCTTCGACCAATCACAGAATGCGAGTGCAACGTAATAGTGACTACGCGATTGCAATATAGACTATGAGCTGAATACATACCCCAAAAATAAAATAAATAAACGAAACAATAATAACTACTAGTTTCATGTTTCCATCTAACCAGAATCGGAACACTGTCCCACACTACCCTACCATGCCCGCCGAAACCAGCACAGCTCCTCTGATATCAGGGGCGCAGTCAGAGGGGGGTCGGGGGTCAGGACCCCCCTAAAATTGTGAGAAAAAAAATTTCCTAGTAAAAGAATTATAATTTGAAGAATATCGTAGTATAGATAAAATTATAAACCAGCCATCGTTAATAATGCAGACTGAAACTCATCTTCACATAATCTATTAATCTATTTATCAAAAAACGAGGAAATGATGTTTTTTCTTTTTTTGCTCATCAAAACCAAACCGGCAACCACGCCCACCCGGACCTTCCGAGTTTTCGCCCCGTCGGGCAAATCCTGGCGCCACCATTGCTGACCCCACCTTTCATTCCATCCTGGCTGCGCCCCTGGATATAATAAATTATAGACAAAAAATAAAGGTGATAAAACATATTATAATTTTGAAAAGATTATAACAAACGATAACATGCAATATTTTTGTATTTTCTGTATTATTATTATACTCTGGCATTGACTGATAGTGTCGATCACTTATAATTGAATATTTAACGGCGAGTTGAGTTAACTCGGTGTCATCGCTTTAATTGTGCATAATTCCATGAAAAGACAATATTAAGTATACCTCCCTCTATCACGTCCTTGCGCCTTTCAATGAACACAATCGATATTAACGCGACGTATCGTATTTAAGTCGACATTCAAGAGAACAACAAACTCTACTGTATACAGTACCTCAACTCATAATCATAAATAATGTTGACGCGATCATTAATTGAATGAAGAATTTGCTCAAAATGTTGTTATTTTCGTGCGTTCGATGGATTTAGGTTCGGCTCCGTTGTCATAGAAATGAAGGATAGCGCGGTGAGTATACGATGGATCGTTCGTAAGATGCGTTGACACAAATTCACACATCAGTGAAGTTTCATTGTCTGTACTGTATATTGAAAGCTACGGTTCGAACGTTTCACATTCATTTTCTACAAATAACTGTATAATGGAGATGGCAGAAAATACAACGCACATAGGATATCGACGTTGGCGTCCACGATGGATGCAGCGGTTTGCTACGGCCAAGACATTCGTCTTATTTATGTGTTTATTAACATTAGTGGAGAGCATGATGCTAATTGGCTATACAAGCAGTGTATTAACATCTATTGAACGACGCTTCCAAATTAAGAGTGCACAGGCAGGACTTATTGTTAGCGCTTATGAAGTTGGTAATTTCTTAGTTGTTGCCTTTGTCAGTTACCTGGGAGGCCGTCCAGGTAGTCATCGACCAAAATGGGTTGGTTTCGGTGCTTTTATAATGTCAGTAGCCGCTTTAATATTTACTTTACCTCATCTTCTTGGGGACCCCTACATCCCCGGTAGGGTGACCTCTGAGAATGAGACGGACGTGTCAATATGTAGGAATGCTACTGCTGAGCGTATAGTAGGCCAGCCGCGTGAACAGTCTGAGAACCCTGTCGTGGACCCCGCTCTAATGGATGTTACGGTTTACTATGATTGTATGCAGGGTGATAATGACCCATCTCATTATATGTTTTTCTTTGTGATTGCTCAGCTTTTGCTTGGCATGGGTGCTGCTCCCATGTTTACTCTAGGAGTTACCTACGTTGATGATAATATTGGAGCAACCGAATCCGCTTCTTATATAGGTAAGTTCAATTATCAGAGGTGGATATAATTATAAGGGGGGAGGGGGAACTGGCAAGCGCTACCTAGTTGCGCCCCAACCCTTATTAGCAGGGGCAGATTTGGGGGGGGGGGCGGAACCGGCGCGCACCCCCCTATTATCGTCAAAACGTAGTTGCGCCCCCCCCTTATATTAGGTGCGCCGGGTCCAAAATTTAAAACAGAAACCCGAAATACGACTAAAATACGGCACCAGAGCACCAAAATAGGGTACACGAGCTTTTTTTTTCTTTTTGCTCGTCAGGAAAAACCTAAGAACCACGCCCACCGGAATTTAAAAGTGCGCCCCCCCCCCTTTCGGCGGATCCTGGTTCCGTCCCTGATTAGTGCATGGAGAATTTCTTTTCTCCATGATTAGTGTACAATATGCTGAGAGAAATATAATTACACCTTTCCCTCTGGCATGGTTATGCCATCTAACGCTCATATCATTATCACGCCAATGGAATGTGTACAACTATTTTTTAATGAGAATAACAAGCAAAATACAGCTGTAGTCAGAATACTAATATTAATAACAGCAATACAATTCAGTGGCGTACCCAGGGGTGGTCATGGTGATCGAGCACCCCCGCCTCCTTCGGAGCAAATAAATAATAAAACTAGGGCACAATCGTGAAAACTTGGGCCTTGAGCACATCCCTTCAGTGCAAATGAGTTCCCCCTCCCCCTCAGAGGAAAATGACGATTCTGTGAGGTAAAAGCACCACAAAACCATATGTGGCACTATAAAGAACGTGCCAAAGGGTGACTACTACAGGGGAAATTTTTCCCTCCCCTTCGCCAATTGCTGAATACGTCCTTGTATGTGCATAGATCAGTATGGTACCAGTGAGATTGAGAGGATGTAAATGTGCTTATTGCTGATGAAAAAAGCTGATTGCAGCACTGCCAATAACAAAATGCGGATATCAAAATAAGACGGCAATTAATTCAGCAATAACAATCTACTTTGTTTTAATAGGAAACTGAAATTTCATTCTCTGGTTTTGAATAACAATTAGAATGCTTATCAGGAATATAATTCACTTTTTTTTTAATAGGAACTGATTATACGTATACATTTAAATAGGAACTCCGGGAATAAAATATGGATACACCAACAGTTAGTTGTTACCCTACTGACAAATTTTCACAACATATGGACAATGATATCATGAATGAAAAAAAAAACTTTCCAAAGTAGGCATTAATTTAAAAATTGGGTCTACTACTCATATTACACAATGCTAAAGAATAGGAAAACCGTTTCAAAAGTCACATTAAAATACACCTAATGTGAATTTTACTGATCTTTCCATTTATGTGAGTTATATTTCTAAAGTGATTTTGGTTTTTAAGCACAAACCTTTCAAAATTTTCAATTTTCCTATTCTTTAACACTGTGTAATTTGAGTAGTAGACCCACTTTTGATGTGGGACTCGCTTTTCAACATGTTATTCGGTATTATCTTGTTGTCCAAATGTTGTGAAATTTTGTCAGTTAGGTCACAACTAATTGTTCTATCCATAGAAATTTTCATCCCGGAGTTTCTCTTTAAACAATACCTTTTCTTTTTTCGATACCTGTAATCCACGTATAGCCTATTTAGACTTAGTAATGCCATACCAGGATTTTGACATGATCATTATTTAACTCTTCCAATTAAGCCAAATTGATTACTAGTCGTATTCAAATTCCTAAGGCTATTTGCTAGTGAATACGTCTCAGTGAATACTGTACTTACACACTGTAATATTTTGTCTATTCATGATGCTTCGATTGTTTACATGATACGCGTCAATGCGTTTACCTATCCCTGCGAGGTCAAGGAGATTCACCTTCTAATTATAGAGTAGGTATAGGATGTTTTGGTGTAAATGTGTACATGTGATTTATGGTGTACCTTATGGACCAGTAGACCCACGCGAATGAAATCACGCCACAAGAATCAAAACAAACAGATTCCATCACATCAACGTCTTTCAAAACCACTAGTTAAAGAAGTAACGGATTTGATTCTGTAAACCACGGAAAACTATTTTCATCATATTAAAACGTACAAAATATTACAGTACGGACGATATACACTATGAAAACTAAATGAATCAAGATAACCAAACATGTTGGTTTGGTCCGAAGTGTACTTGATTGGGCAGTGCACAGTCCCCTACTCTTTTCGAAGAGTGCACTGCGTTCTCTTTAACGTGCACATGAGCCATGTTGTACACGAGGCCAACGGCTTAACGTCTCATCCGAAAGACGGTGTGTTAGTAACTTGTATTTCGACCCTCCAGCCGAAACACGTGGAGAGTGATGTGGTGTTGAATCCATGGACCACCGAATCACGGTTCAGCGCATAAAACAGTGTTTTCTAACTGAACTAAATGCCACCTTATTCATTTTTTTTTCCAATTGGTAGCCATTTTGGATATACAGTAGGCTATATTTCTCTACTCTATGGTTTAGGCAGGAAATTCTTAGTGGTTTAAAATATACCTAGGCATATTGTGTTCTTGATACTATGTTTACTGGTTAAATCTAATCGATGAGGGGATGTAGGGAGTTTCTAAACTCAAGTTGAATACATCATCGGTAATGTAATTTTAAATTAAAATAGTTCAATTTTGTTCTTTGGTACCATGTTTCTATCCATTCATAAATTATTTAAAGTGTCTAAAACCAATCGCTTATGAAATAAAGGGAGCTTCTAAACACTATGTTCCATTACAGTAAATATAAACATGTATCTTCCAAACAATTTGAAAGAAAAACCAACTCTCTAAGACCACTGGTTCCAGAGATATGGAAATCTCACAATTTGGGGTCACTAATCCGCATATTGAAAATAATTTTTATATTAATTAGCTATAGCCACCTGTATGATTACTGGAATTTAATCTTATCATTATTATCATTAAAAACAGGCAATTCCAGATTTATTTGCCTATAGGTAATAACTGTAACCTATTTTCTGATACGATGATATCTAATATTAAGTAAAAATGGCAGCCATTTTAAAATCCAATAATGGCCGTCAACCGAGAATTTTTAAAATGTCAGATTTGGATGGAGTGATAACCAAAGAACACATTTTGACACTAAAATCATAAAAACAGATGCTTTGTGACCGAAGTTATGGGATGTTTTTGATTAAAAAATGACGGCCATTTTGGATTTCAAAATGGCCGCCAAAGATGAAATCTAGAAAATTGACAACATTTATTTTTTAAATCAGCGTACTTCAAAGATAAACCGTTTAAGAGGTATAGAGCTCGTTTAAGAGGCATAGACCAATTTTAATTTATGCTAATTCACCCATTTCCATGTGTCGAATTTTGTCTGATTTTGGATAGGCTATGATGTTCAGATTTACCCAGGGAACAGTAAATTTGTTCCCTGGTTTTACCATATCAACAAGATAAAACAAAAAGGAATTCTGTTGCAATTTATTTTAGGTTCAGTCATAGATTTACTAAAACTATTATGCTTATAGACATATTCCTCTTAATGACAAGTTTATTTTCTAGATTCATCAAACATACTTGTTCAGAATCAGGGGCGGATCCAGGATCCTCCGAAGGTGAGGGGCGCACTTTTCCGGGTCCGGATGGGCATGGTTGCCAGTTTTATTTTGACGAGAAAAAACGAAGTTATTTCCCCATTATTTTAGTGCCCTACTACCCAATTTTGGCCCGTATTTGGGGTTTGTATGGTAAATTTTGGGCCCGGCGCACCTAATATAAGGGGGTGCGAAACTACGTTTTGACGATAATAGGGGGCCCTGAGATTAATACATCTTTAGCTTGCCTGTGTAAACACATCTCAAAACCTGCGTGTATCTGCCAGAGGTCCCAAGTTGTAAAAACAGAATTCCTGGAGATTTTCTCGTGGTCATCCTGCCACTGTTTGTAATTTCTACTCTTCCTAAAATGTATGCTAAAATACCCATATCCATAAGCTCAATACCTTGTCTGTATGGAATGATAGTTTCTAACATGTATTTGTCACTGCTAAAATGTGCTACTACTGCCCCCTAAAACATTACTGAACTTCGTAGTTGCTTACTTTTAGCCAATATTTTGAAATAAATAGGCCAGTTTATAATCTGATAGTGCAACTTTTACAAAACCTGGAGAATTTCCTGGTGAAAACTAAATTCCGGGAGAAAATGTGATAATTCCGGGAGCCCGGGAGATGATCTAAAATTCCTGGAGACTCCAGGACAATCCTGGGAGCTCCTTCAGATCTTCGGCTAGATTAATTCCTATTGTAATCCTACTAATTAATCAAATGAAAGTAATTAGTCAAGAAATACGTACCTATTGAAATCCCAATTAAACTGCATTGTCGACCTCCAGCTTGGCCGTCATCTCTCCTCGATACACTGAAACAAGTGATTGAAGATGAGCTTTGAATCATTAGTCTTTTGCTTTATTCTCCAAAGACTTACAATCAAAATTGCTTTTCATTGTCCTACGGAACTTTTTAGTAGGCTTATTATATGCAGTAGAAAATACAGGGATTTCGTTTCATTATTATTAGAAAGATTAAAACAACGGAAGTTCTATTCAAATAGTGCC
>JAOTQE010005547.1:0-11239 GCA_025631205.1 Nesometra sesokonis
TTTTTAATAAAAAATCTAAAAATTGAGGTCAAAGGTCACAGAGGTCAAATCAGATTTCCAGTAACTTTGTTTTGGGAAAATGAGATTGCTATAGAAAACTTTATAAGACGACTTGTTTCAATCGAGGTTTATAAGTTCCAGCAACATCTTTTTGTTAATAAAGAGGTTATAGATATCCAGCCTAGGGAATTAGTAGGGTCAGTCCATGAATTTGGGATGAGTAGGTGGGTGGGTCGTAATCTAAGGATATAATGGTACCGGTATACATGGTTGGACTGAGGTGAGAACATTTTAGAAATCGCATTCTTTTACATGAATGCTTTTTAAAGTGTCAATATAACGTAATTCAGACATGACAACGATCTCCTTGCACAATATTGGTACGGCGGCCGGTACCTGTCGTACCGGGTTCCACCGCCCCTTTTAAGCTTCTACAATTTTATATTTATATTTTTTTTAGTACTGTATATATGATTTTATATGAAAACGTTTATCATTTGCTCTTCAAGGTCGCCTTAATCATGAGAGAAAACTCGATTTTTGGTGGAAACTGGTAAACTATTTGTACTGGCCCAAACGGATTCCTGGAAGGAATTTAATGAGCTCGAATCTGATATAAAACTTGGTATGATTAGTTGGTAGTTTTATCGGTAAAAATGGAAAATATAAAACAAATCTAATTAAAAAATCACTGTTATCGAGTAAGGAAATTCATTGCCTACGCAGCAGTGTGATTTGACCTCGGTTCGCTGAGTGCGGATAGCAAATGACAAAAATTGGTGAAAACGTTCCACATATTAACCGTAAGGAGGCACATTCGCCGTGAAGCGTATCACTGATAATATAGCTTCCAAATAAAAACAAAATGGTATTTGCCTCTCGATCTGGTGAAACTGTGCCATGGAACCTGCCAAAAATCAGAGCCAGATATTTATGAGCGGGAACCAATCAGTTAATAATCTTCTGTGGTCTATTACTACGAATGACGTGTAGTGAAATTAAATGTATTGAAATACATAATAGTCTACTTTCATATTTTGATAAAATGTTATATATTTTAATCTGAAACGTTTCATTGTAGTGTTGTACATTGAAAGTTAAGCAATTAAAAAACAAATGTCACACACTTAATACGGTACTCAACAATGAACAATTGTACGAGAATAAACACATTGAAATAAAAACAAAAAAAAAACCCAAAAAACAAAAAATTACTAGTGACATTCTAAATTATACTGAATATAACCCAAAATTATCAAACAAAAATTTAAAAAAATAAAGCAAGTCGTTAACGACTGAAAAATAGTTATTTTAAATAAAAAATACACAAGTATATTGGCAATATTGTGAAGTAGCTGCTACGGTTGTCTTAAATTAGCTAAACTTTCAATTGTTTTACAGAATATCCCAAGTCATGGTCGTAGCCAGAATAGAAGAGAGACATTGCAGCCCAGGCGGCACGTCCGGCCAATATATATTATACAAATATATTAAAAAAAACCCAAAATGTTGAAAATTCCAAACGAGAGACCACCTTGTCTGCCTCATGCTCAGTAAAGGCTGTTTCCCTTGGCTTATTCTGGGGTGAAAAGTGCTAATACTGCCTTTGAGTATTTGTGTATACTTATATGAAGAAGCAACGATACCTTGAATGGAAATCGTGACAATAGATTGTTTTGTTTATTTTTTTCCACTAGGCAAATCCTAAATTTTCGCTCAAATGTTTCAACTACGAAATTCTTTACTGTGAAATGCAAAAGGGCGCTTAAATCGTGGTTTGCGCGAATAAATTCGCATAGATTTAACATTTTAAAGGATAGTTTAATGCAATGAAGATGGCTTACGGGATCGTATTTTTAAACTGTTGTGACATAGTGGTATAACACTAAAAGCAAGTGTCCTCACCACATCATGCATTCAAAACTAAGTTTCATAACGAGGGTGAAGATGTGGGGTAGTTAGGTTCTGTCAGATTTGGACCTATGAATTCCGTACTAAAGGGAAGCATGTGAACCACCGGGTTACAATACCACTACTGCACATGTTATTGGATCTGCCACACATTCATTGTTAAACCAGACTGCCTGTGATGTAATATTTATTTTATTTATGTATTATTTTATTTATTTATTTATTTACTTTATTTTATTTATTCATTCATTTATTTATTTTATTTATTTTTTAAATGGTGGCCATGACTTAAAAGTTCTCATGAACTTACATTGGTCTCCCTCCACACATTTATTGCTATTTTATATATACTTTTTTTAGATCTTAAATTGTATAAATTGTTCTATATGTGTGGAAAATAAAATAAAACGGAAACAAAATAATTTGTATATTATTAAATAAAAAGTAAATTAATTTGTTGAACTGTAAAGGTATTAGCTAATAAACCTTTATACAACAGTTTAATTTTCATCTACATATTCTTGTCACAAAGTTATGTAGTACATACGGCAATGAGAATTAGCAATGTACTTAAATATTCATGATCCATCAATATTTAATTAAATATCAAATACTGCAATTGATTGTACAGTACTCAAATTACAAAATAACATACCGGTATATACATTTGGTAAAATCATATGAAAAGTAATCTATTAACACATAATTTAAAATAGGCACATGATGGAAGCTAAATTATAATTCACTTTTATATATAGCAAAATGGCAAATTGTATTTGTTTATCAAAAATTAAAAACCTTCAATATTTGTACTGTTTCTTAGTACCCGGGTAAAGTAAAATCAGAGGAGAGATGACCTGAAGGGATATAGAAATGACAGAATTAGAGAAACATCACACAGAAAAGGAATGTGTCCAACAGTGGATGGATGTACCCTCAAGTCTGTACTGCCCTAAGGGCAGCAGAACACAAGCATAATCAGTTGTAGTGCACTATAGAGGGCAGCAGACACAAATATGAAATATACATCAGTTGATCATGCTAATTTAATTTATTAATTCAGTAGGTGACAGGCCTACATTTTTATTTGAAAAATGGTGGTAAATCATGAAACCATTTATTCCATAATTATTTATAAAACTCTTAAATAAACAATGATGCTATCCTGATAGTTTTTCACGATTTATCATATTATCAGATATAAAAACATCAGGGACCCATTATACTTCTTGAACATTCAAATCATAAGTACCCATACACATGTTCAGCTTAAGATTTGAACTTTACACCTTAGGATTCAAAGTCATTGTGCCACATGCATTAATACAATTGAATCTCAGTTTGACAAATGACCAATCTAAATTGTATAAATAGATGTAAAATGCTTACAAAATCAATAAACCCTGAGTCGGACTACACTTTTTATACTATTATATACTTGGTATTGATGGTTTCTTTATGCACATAATTTACCAATATTATTGACATCCAAATACTTAAAATTTTCTGTTTTTATACAATATTTACATCAAACATTTCTCAAATGTTTATCTAATCATTCTTTTGTTTTACAATATTTACAAAGTTTACAAAGATAATGTTCATTTTTGTGACAGAACCAAAAAATATCATGAAATATTAACTGGTAACATCAAGTCCTCACCTCATTTATGAAGAGGGCATTTGTAAATTAGAAGTTCAACTTCACACAGTATAAAGCAGGTTGGACAACCTTCAGTTTGTTAGATTTGTTTAATCTTAGCTCAGTTGTTTAACTGCCTCATGCTTTGGTCAGGGATGCACACTTTAATACAAATTGCTTGGTTAACATCGACAGAATTGTGCGACAGATTACGATACGATTTTGCATTGACTAGCATTTAGTTCATGTTAAAGATCAATCGGTTGACTTGAAAAGGAGTTACAGACCAGGAATTTCACAGTAATTATCTTTTCTGTTACCCATACTGTATACTTTCTTGCTGTACAACCTTCTGGGCCAACATCAGCAAGGCAGGTCCACCTAGGCAATCTCAATATTATTGAGTAATACAAGTTTATTAGAGTCATCTAGTAATTCTGTCAAAAACAGTTGCACATTACAATGCAAGTTTATTACAGACATCCAGACATTCTGTCAAAAACAGTTGCACATTACAATGCAAGTTTATTACAGACATCCAGACATTCTGTCAAAAACAGTTGCATCTTATTTACAAAATTTGGCAAAGATATCAAGCTGAGGCCAAACGATCAAGATGACGAGATTTAGTTTCCACTCATGATGTGTAGTACTATCATTTATAAGCTGCAAATCTGCTCCTCTTTTTATAAACACACTGAGTTGTTAAATACTATACGTTCACAATCAATGTTGTCATATTTCATGTCATGTTGTTGGTCGATTTGGCTTCAATATCAATTTTCCAGTCTGAAGGAACAAATACTAAGTCAATAAATGTACTGACCTTTTTTTTAATTAGGAAACTAAATCATGTATATTTTTAGCTGTAAAATAAAATAACAACATTGCACTGTCCGGACGGGAAATGTATTCTGATATGAGAGTAGTGGCTGAAAAAGTGGTTTTTGAAAAATTCAAGATGGCGGCCAATCCATGTGACATGAGGTTCCCATTTTCGAACTTGGCGGTCAGGGTAAGGTAAGGAGTGTAAATCCAATTCCAAAGTTGAGGATGTTTTTAGTATTTGTATGGGAGTAGTGGCCAAAAGGTGGTTTTTGAAAAATCCAAGATGGCATCCAAGCCATGTAACATGGGGTGCCAATTTTCGAAATTGTCGGCCAGGGTAAGGAAAGCAGTGTAAATTCCAAAGTTGATGTTGTTTCAAGTTTTGGTGTAGGAGTAGTGGACAAAAAAAGTGTTTTTTGAAAAATCCAATATGTGGGCCAAGCCATGTGACAAGGGTGCTCATTGTCAAACTCATCCAAGATATTCGATCCTGAAAATCTGGTGAGGATATCTTGTGTCTTTCAAAATTTGTGCTCACAGACAAAAAAATTAGGAACACAAGATTGAGTAAGATCAGAAGTGATCTATCTATGAACTGTGTGAACTAATGCGCAGCATGGCCATGCCAGTGCATGCTGCTAGATGGTAAGCACTGCCACACATTCAATGCGAGGAAGTGCAGAACCAAAGTGCATGCAAGTGTCAATAGGCCAGATATTTGTGTAATTTAGAATGGAACTTTCAAAAAGTAAAGGAGCGCACCAGCCACACTCTATGGCCAATTTTCCTGCCAGATGCATGGGGGCGGGCTTCCCATTGCTTAGTAACTGGAATAACACTCGGGCAAAAGTCAAATGTCACACTTAAAGAGTGAGCCGTCTTAAGTGTGGTCTATTTTGGTAACCCGTATGGAGTTCCGTGCGGGATAGAATAAATGAATGAGTATAGTATACTTACATCATCACAAGACATTGTAAAATCACTAAGTACTAGACGACATCTTGACGTTATACTTCAAAAGGGTTAAGAAAAAATATGTAAATAATAATAATAACAATCTGTAAACAGGGCATGCAGAATTGTTTGCCTGATGACCCAAGGCAATCAAAGATTTACATAGAGCAACCAAAAATTATTGGGGGTGGACCGACGGGTAACCAGGTCTTGGCTAATGCTAACCGATCGTCAAATCGCCATGGCCCCAGCAAAAATGTTAAAAGGCCTGTAGAAAAAGCCTTTTAGAGGCATAGCAAGAAAGATAAAACAGCTGGTTTAGCAATACACTGTATAGACTTGCTCCAAGTCTGTATATTATTATTTTAAGTGTTTAATAAAATGCGCCACCAGTGGATGATGAAGTTTTAGTGGTGTGAGGTTTGTCGTTAATACAGACTTGTACAATAGTGAATGAACTTGTGTTGAGAATGGAAAGTACCGGGTAACATGACGTAATGATTAATGTGCCGTATTTGGATAATTAGGCCACAGAGTCAACCAATGAAAGTTTCTCATTTTCGAACCACGAATGCTGCTAAGGCCCATGCGAGAGCCTGAGATATAGTACATTAATTAGGGCCTAGGCCTTGTGTTCGCTGATCGTGGTAAGTCTGAGAACATATCTCAGGTGTAACTAGATAGGCGTACTATTTAATGGCAATGATGAGAGAACTAGGCTTGGCTAGATAACCACAAACAATATGTTTTAGCAGTCGATCGCTTGTGGGAAAATGCCTAAAATTTATGAATCTACCGGGTAATTGTCATAAATGCACATTCAACCTTTTTCGAATGGATTAGCCAATCACATGCTACTTAAACCAGGCAAGCGGACAATTATATGCCCATGAAATCGTGGTGGGAAATCATGTGACATTGAAGTATTGACCAAGATGGTGATCTAAAAATCTGAAAGGTATGGCGATCCTCTTCTATGGAACGCAATGGGTGCCTTTTATCATCTTTTACGAATTAAACCGAATCACCGTCTTGAACCAAGACTATACACTGTATTACAAAGTCAATTGACGACTAATTTCTTAAATAAATTAGAGGGCAATTAAAAAATTGAGGGCAACCATTTTTTCTATTTTCTGGGTTTTTTTTTACTTTTTTTTCTCAATATAAATTTAGTGTCTTGCCATGTCTGCATGTAATATTCACTATTTAATTTTAACTGGGGGCCAAGACCTAAAGAATGTTTTCACACTTATTTGATTTCCATCCACACACTTTATACTATATTTTTTAGGTTTAAAATATTTATATTATTTGTATAATTTTGTTTTTAACATTTTGTTATAATGTATTGCATTATTTTTGCATGTGTGTGGTAAATAAATAAACAAACAAGCAAACCATATCTTAGACCATGTTTATCCGAAGGGCAACCAAATAGTTCAAAATTCGTAGGTATATGCACTTTACTAAAGTGCATATACCTACAATGCTCAAAAAGTGGTTAAAAAACAAAAAAATGATAAGAAGTACAGATGGATAGTCTACCAGAGTGATATTTAACTTTGATTCATTGTTGTGAGACATTAAGGATAGCCAACAAAACTTAAAAGTTGACTTATTTCCACATAAACAAAGTACATAAAAACCCATTCCTAGATCAATCCTAACTTGAGCTTTTAAAAGTGCAAAACAAAAGGATACATTGCTGGTGCCACAACTCGTTTATGAATCCCGAAGAAAAATAACAGAATGAGAACTATGCAACTCAGTGTAAAGAATGGATGATTTTGTAAAGATTGCACAAAAGAAACCTGTAAAAACAAATAAAAAATTTGTTTAGTTACCATCATATGGACAGCTCAATAATATTCAATTTCATGAAATATAATTACCCCATTATCCTCTCTACTAATCTAAGTTGAGCTCTTTTAAAACCTATTCAATGGGAACAATGTATTTTGTTAAAATTCTACTAAATTTACCACCAAATATAATAATGTATCTAGAGCTAGAGCGGATTTGTGGGGGGGGGGGGGTGGCGCAGCCAGTGGTATCCCCCTATTATATGCAAAACATAGTTGCGCCTCCCGTATATTATTGAATTTGAAATTGACCCTAAAAATAAAAAATGCACATAGGCATGGGAAAAACAGGGTTCCAGAACATGAAAAATAGGGAAATAACCTGTATTTTTTTTTGCTTGTCAGAATCGAACCACCCACAACGATCTTGGAAAGGGCGCCTCACTTTTAAAACCTTATTAATGGGAGCACACTATAGATATTGTAACAACTTTCAAAAGATCAAACAGTCAAAACTGTTATTCTAATTTATCTTATTTTTCTTCTGTTAAAAATAAAATCTTTTGAAAAAAATTTATACTTATTAATTCAGTGTAAAATAAAATTTAAGACTAAACGACATATGCTTCTGGTTAACATACATTTAGGACTGTGTTTATAATTTTTTTTAGTTATTATTTTATTATTATTTTAAATTTTGTTGAGTGATTATTTCCATATAACTTTACCTGGCGTGTATTTTCATCTTTCAACCATTGCCATGCTCCGACAGCTGTACACACTGTCACCACAATTAGTAAAACTGAAAAGAAACAAATAAAATTACAAATTAATTTTAATTAGTGAGCCAAACGACAAAAAAAGTCAGAAAAGACAAACAATAAAATGAAAATTTATATTACTGCATTACAAAACATTACCTTGATCTTCTTACACTGTTCTTCCGAGTATGGATTTATCTATCAAATTTACCAGTAAAAATTACCATTTACCGGTAAAAATGTTGTTTAATCTTGATTATCATCTATTTTTTCCTGAGTGCTCATACAGGCTATAGTTATGCAGATATTTGGGGTAGGACCAAAACCAACCCAAAGAGTATGCCTGATGCCTGATAAGTCATGTTTTTTAAACAATTTACCAGTATAAATTTTTCAATTGGGAGAATACTGTCTTACAATAGAACATGTAGAAATACAGTAGGCCTAGCTCTACTCTCTCATCATCATGATTGCACAGCAAGACTCCTCAGTTACATGAAAGTTTCAGATTTCTTCAAGTTACAACATTTACAGATTGGTTAGGCCTAGCGACAACGTGCAGTCGATCTCCTCATTTACAAACTACTCATTAACAAACGTTCTATTTTACAAACACCATTCAGCAAATTATCATTAAAATAATGGCTAATTATGTAATCATCAAATAATTTATCGATGATAATTCTTTTATTTTTCATTTTCCTTCATCTTGTTCATTCAAAAAGAATATTACAACCACTAAGATAACATAAAATCTAATAAGTGTTTGCAAGTCTCATTTTATCATTTTTCATGAACCTTTTAATTCATGAACATTCTCATTTACAAACACTTTCCCGACCGAGGGGTGTGTAAGTGAGAAGGTCAACTGTATTCAAAGTATCGTTCCTTCTTATTCAAAGTAATCATGACTCTAACGGCATACAAATATTATTTTGACAATTAATTTTGTTGGAAGAATAATAAAGGCTAGGATTATCCTACCTCGCCATTTTCTTGTTGATGGTCCAAGAAATGTAATATATTCTGTTAACCTTCTCTCAAAGGCCTTGAGATCTGTTAAAAAAAACAAAAATTAAATATATTACATTGTGAATCTGATTAAATAGTCTAGCCTCAGGGCCTTGGCCATGTTAAAGTCTAGCTCACACCTTTGCAGTTCTAGCTGCATATAGCTGCGCTAGCTGAAAGCGACAAAACACTCCGTAGAAGTCCCACTTTTGTGTTGTAGCTCATATAGTTTTTCAAAAAACGATTGCCTATGGTTACCTTTCACCTCGCTCCAACTTGCTTTTGCTTGTAACAGTACAATTCAGTACTAATATTGCTCGTCCCATTGTATTTTACCTCGTTCGCCACTTATTTTTTTGCTCACTAGCAGCCCACACTAGCTTGTTTTACTGCTCATCTACTCGATTCAGATGTTTATAAATTTTACAAAAACTTATATTCCTAAATGTATTTAATTTTTATCAGGTGTTTTACAAGGAGAGCTCCATGACAGTGATTTTTTTCACTTTTGAGCGATCCAGTCAGGTTTCACCTGTGTCTTGTCTTACTTTTATTTTTGCAATTTTTATCATGTAATGTATGTTTTTCTGACGAAATAAATGATATGATATATGATATAATTTTGATGTGTAGAACTTAGAGAGTTGCACTGGCATAAAAGTTCTTGTCCTCATCATACTCCTGGCAAATACAGTACAGTAAAAATAAAAAACATTGATTTGGTGAACCATGGCATTGCAAAACTCCTCTACTTAAACTTTTTGGTTCAGCTGGATGAAGAAGAGGCGAATGATGGTTATACAGCAGGAATATTGCAGCATAGCTGCACTGACAAAGTCATATCCGGCCTCAAAGTTGTTAGATTCGATCTTGGACCAGTAGAAGAGATGATCAGGGTCAATTCCATAAGCTGATGAGGGAACTATAAGCTGAAAATCAAGAAGCATTCACAAATTATTAAGAATACAGTATCTTTTGCAATGGTTAAAGACCTAGAACAAAGGCTGCGTTGGCCTGTGTAAGCAGCTCGGTGTCACTTGTCCTTGCTCACATTAGCTGTTTAGCACTCATCTTAGCTCGCATGGATTTTGACAATGCGTTCAGTTGGGGATGTTTGAAAAAAATTCAAACTAGCGAGCTAGAACGCAAAGCCTGCACGAGGAGCGAGCGGGTCCTCCCCAAAATAAAAGGCTAATCATTCACATTTTGACAAATGACTCTTGCCATAAGAGGAGGCAATGTCTTGGAAAAGTTGCGTTCAACATTAAGAATTATATACTATATTGTTTAGAATTTACTTTCTTTGAACTGGAAAATCGCTAATTCCTAACCAATGTATAGCCTAGGCTATTGTTTATATAAAACTGACCAAACCATTTGAAACACGATCGCTATCAGTACTCGATTTCGACACAACAAACTGGCCTGCCTGGCCTAGGTTTTCTAAGTACTGTATAAATATAATGATGAGGGTTGAATGTCTTATATATTAATATAGGAGTTATACATATTTACCTTCTGTTTGTATTTGATCTTTTGACATTTTGAATGTCGAAAAAGTCAAAATCATAAATTTAACGATCACCTTTTATTACACTTGCCAGCCTACTCGATCACTATCGTTTCCGATGTTGGTGGCGCCCTTTACAGACAATCCAAGACGAACTGTAAAGTAGGAACGACCTGATTGGCTAATGTGTAACACACAACCAATCAATGCACGTGTATTTTTCGGCTGTGTATAATATAGTGGAGCGTGCGTGCTAGGCCTTACGAGAATTTTTTTTTGGAGCTGAATTTTAGGGTAAATAATTTTTATGAAAATCCGATTTCTTTTGTATTAAACTAACTAATTTTATTATTTTTAATACAGGTAAATGTTTATCTAAATACAGATATTTGATAAAAATGATTTTGGTAAATTTATAGATGAAAATATCACCTTCAAAACCGAGAAGCATTCCGTGAGAATAATGGATCGCTTCGCGGGCTGGCTTCGTTGTGGGAGCATACAGCTCGCCGCGGGTAGGTTCCGGCCGAGTTTATTATGCTCCCAAGTCGGCCTTTTTATATTGACATGCGAATAAGCTATTCGACCGGTCGATATTATCCAAGTATTGAGCCAATACATTACGTCATAACGCGACTACCTGTGTAGCATTGATAAACAAATATTAGAAGGGATACTTTTTCAAGAAGAGTAGTCTTGCTTCTCAAGTTGTTTCTTGCAATAATCTAAACTCACCAACCGTAACTCACCGTACCGCCACTCAATTTACTTGAGTGGCGACAGAGGCTGGCGGGCCTTGTGTGGCCCCTGAATAGCC
>JAOTQE010005558.1:0-11239 GCA_025631205.1 Nesometra sesokonis
GTACTATTTGGAGGCACCTCTGCCCATAGTTTTAACCAGCAACTCTCAAGGCAACGTATATTTGTATACTATTTTATGTGAAATTTACAGTCAAATAATAACATGCATTGTTTTGTTAATTAAGTTTTCCTTTCAAAACCGAAATTGATTTTGTTACTCTTTTGAGCCATATTAGTGATTTTATCGCAGGTATGAGTTATCCAAAATTTGGATACGAGTTGGTGGGTACAAATTTGTCCTGTTTCCAACTCTTATTCGCATAGTACACTGTTCAGGGTAAAACCTGGTTTCATTGGAATAATGTTTTATTCTACTTCAGGAGGTCATGTTTTATTACTAGGCAATTGAAGGCCTCCCTGATATTATTAACTAGAAATTTAAGTAATTATATAAACAAAAATTAAATATCACTGACTTTTACAGCCAACTATGGATGACAAACTAATACATTTTTATAGGACCTAATAACAAAACGGACCCAATAAATATATATATAAGTTCAGATTAATAATTAAAGTATCCTAAAATACTTTTTTTGTTATATTTGTATTTCTATATTCAGCTTAAGATATGTATAAAATATAATAATATGAAAATAATCTTTAATATTGTAGCCAAAATAACTTTTTTGGCATAAGTTATAAAATAACTAATTTAAAACAGAAAAATAGACAATAAACAAAGACTATATTCTAGGAATTCAATTTGGTTTTGTAACAAGATCTTATAAAAATAAATTACTTTTAAAATAACTTTTTTTAAATCAATGATTGGTTTTAAACTTGGAATTTATGGTTCCATAATCAGTCTGCATTAATATTGTAGTTTGGTTATGACTTAATTTAAATCTAGGGGCCCAGTTAATAATGGGTTAATATCTAGTGGCGGACACGGGTGTTGCCCTAGTTGCCCGGACAACACCCTTAATTTAATAATTCTGATTTCTGATCCATCTGGATGTTCTAAATTATCAAAAATCTAAATCCTATTCCTAAAATTGGGGGGGGGGGGGATGGTGCTGTACCACTACAAACTCTTGATGAATGTGCAGAAGTATAACACTCAAGTGCATCTGATGGCGTGGGGGAGGGTGTCCTGAGTCCCCCTTCAATTTAAAGAAAGAAAAACAAATTCCAAATCTAAAAAAACATATTTGCCACTGGATTTATCTTATATTTTTGTCTTTAATTAATACTAGGTTTCATTAAAAACTGGTACACTAAAATTGCAAATTCCATGGGGCTTTGCCCCTCGACCCGCACCGGGGTCGAGGGGCAAAGAGCTTATTCAAGCTTATAAGCAACAATGCCAGAAATGTTAACCAATCAGAATTGTGTGGCCGAGCGGTTAAGGCAGGGGAACCGTGAACCACAGTAAAAACAACAGCATGGGTTTGAGGCCCACTCGCACCATAGTTCTGGTGGTGTCTTCTCGGATAAGGACTATAAACCGTAGGCCCAGTATACACATACGGCTCATATGCACTATAAAGAACCCAGTACATCTTTCAAGACGAGTACAGTAGAGGGTTACCCCGATGTACTGGTCCATACACAACCCCTGTCGTGGACAGATAGATGTACGCTGCTGAATAGCAGCTGGGAGGACATGACATGACCCTTAAAGGCGTACAGTAGAAAGTCATAGGAATGTGTAACATCTGGTCCACGTCGCCTTGAGACTCTACTGTGTAAGGCACTATATAAATCTAATGACATTACATTAAATTATTAAACTAAAATCATAATTATTATTATTAAGTATTAACCAGTCATAACTAACCCTGAATAACCTGAAAGGTGTGAAAATAGTGATGGTACCAGATTCACAGTATCTGGTAAATTGATGCATTGTAATTTTTTTTTTCTTCAGATATGGCCGATGAAAAAACATCGTTATTCTCAGAATCACAATTTTCTAATACAACGCCCTCAGCAGAAACCAGCAATACCTCATTCTATGGATCAACTCAAGCAAAAGATGTAAGAATTTGATACTGTTTAATGTTTAACTGCAGTGCTGGCCATATATATTTCCCAGAGCCAATCCAAATGAAGAATCGAAAAATCCCAAGTACATGAATTTATTTGATTTTATTTGTTCAATATACTCTTAAAACTAATACAACTATATATACAGTAAATAAATTACAAATAAACAAGAGCATACCAATGATAAATCTATAATTGCAATTAATACATAGGGGTCTCAATATAAAATAATTCACATAAACATAACATAATAGTTTGTCAATATATTACATAGCCTAAGGAAAATACTAGTATGTGATTGGTCAAAAGGCCATCATGTGACTAGTGCTGTGAGGTTCCAAAATATTATATTTCCCAGGGAACAGTTAAATTACATGGAATACTCGCAAACATAACATCAAAGTTACAATCCTCGATACCGCTAATTACATTACGTAATCAACAGAAAGCAATAGCAGCCTCGACTAATGGTCTAGGCCTATGTTAAGCCATAGAGAAATTTCTCTATGGTTAAGCCAAGCTAGGCCTATGCCCTTTTCTTTATGGCTAGGGCCTGCTATAAACATATTGATATTGCAATTTAATATATTACTGAATATTAGGCTTAGTATTAGTTTTTAATATTCATTTGAAGCAGATAAATATGAGTAAGACAACAATTTTCCGTGTGCTTTACCCAAAAAAATGGGCGACTTTGATGCAACATGGGTTCACTAAATGCTGAATATCTCTGGTAGCCACAAATGCTTGCTCACAGGACCTTGATAATTTGAAACGCTGAACGTTTACTGAAAACACATCTCGTATGTGATGTAGTCTCAATCAGTCATATTTGTTCAATTGCCATAATTTGTTTAAAAATACAAAAATAGCTCAACATAAAAAAGGCAGGTTTGAAGTTTAAGTCCAAAGAACTGATATTGAGGGCGGTATTTTTGGTACCGTGCCTGTAGGTTCAAAGGGATAGACACAGCAAGTTGTTAATTAGCCAAAACAATAGCTCAGAATAGAGAGTTAATTGAATTAACATGGCTCGCTAGTGCGAGAGTTTTTCATGAAATTTAACTGTTCCCTGAAACAGTGAAATATAACTTTCAAAAGTGACCTGTCTTTGACGTCACCGGATTATTACACCACATTGCACCCAGTAGTAGTGAAGTGGGCCTAGGCCCAGACAAGCAGGTAGTGATCGAACACTCACATGAATTGTGAAGGTGTAAGTGGTCTAGGCCAGGTTTTTAAAAAATAGCAAATTCAAATAGATTTATATCTATCTCTCAGTGAAGAATTTAAAAGGCAAAATACTGAAAATAACACCAATGCCGTGTGTAACGATGGCTGGATGACAAATGAGATACAAAATTTGGTAAGCAAAAGCTAAAATATAAACGTAAAATAAAACAGCCTGAGATAAAAAGTGCTAACGTTTCGTGTCGCACTGTCACTTTGTCGGGTCGGAGCACTTAGTTGCTCAATGACGATAAATTGTACAGAATTATTGATGAAAAGGATTCTATGCATTTTCCTTTTTCAAATTTAATATCTTGTTTGTTATCTATCCAAGAATATTATTTTGAAAATGAATACTGTAGGTGGAAATTAAGTCACTGTTAAATTGTGTACGTTGACAACACCCATTGGAATTAACTGTATAGGCCTATAAATTCTACAGATCCCATGCTAATTTTAGCCGGCGCAGAAATACTTATTGCTGGATTTTGCACTGGCCAATGGCTTAAAATATGTACCACTTCCAGGCCTCAATTGTGTTTTTGTTTCGTCTAGTCCACAAGTTAACTTTACATTTCACTAGCCCACAAACAATTCAAATAGCCCATGTCTGTGACAGTTTAATCTACAATGTGTAAAAGGGACTGCTTGACACTTGTATTCACTAGCCAACTTGACTAGTGAAAATGAAAATTCACTAGCCCGGTGCAGTTTTCACTAGCCATTGTACGCTGGGCTAGTAAAAAATCGAGCCCTGTTAACAAATATGCATTGTTATTCCTCATAAATATTTCCTAAATTATTGAAGTAAAATTTTTAAAATATCACTTATTTAAGTTTGCTCTGACACATACTATAACTAAATATATATAAAACCTATTCTTAATATAAGGTACTGCTATTAATTTGTGACATTTTTATCTTTCAGAAAAGGTTGATGTTTGCTTTTGTTGCAGTTGTAACAATTTCAGTGCTAGTAAGTCAAATTCCAACCAATTTCCACCTAAGCTGCAAACATTTGATAATACACAGAGCAGTTGTTATGTTATGATGTGTTATGTAGTTTGATTTATATAGCGCCTTATACAGTAGAGTCTCAAGGCGCTGTGGACCAGAAGTTACACATTTATATGACTTTCTATGCCTTTAAGGGTCATTCATCTGTCCACAGCAGGGAATGTATGGACCAGTACACCGGGGTAGCCCCCTACTCGTCTCAAAAGATGTACTGGGTTCTTTATAGTGCACATGAGCCGTTGTGTACACTGGGCCTACAGTTTATAGTCCTCATCCGAGAAGACTTGTTCCACCACCAGAACCATGGTGCGAGTGGGCCTCGAACCCATGCTGTTGTTATTGCTATGGCTCATGGTTCCCCTGCCTTGACCACTCGGCCATCCAACTCAACAAACACAATTGTTTATTAGTGGCCTACATTTGTCTGTGTCCTCTATATAAGATCTGTTGTATTTAGTCATTTAATTAAAGCTTGAAACCAAACAATTGTGCCTTAATACCCATAATGCATTGATTAAAAAAATCCATTATATACTGTTTGGTATTTACAAAAGGAAAATATATATCTTCTGTTTTGGAATAAAGAAGATCTATATTTTTCTTTTGAAAATATATCTTCTCTTTTGGAATACTAATTTTGTTTATTTGTCCTTTATTTTTCATATATCTCAAAATATTTAATGTTGTATGAATTGAATGTTTACACTGTATGTTTTTGAAATTAAAACGTTTTTGAAAAAAACTGATTTTTTTTGTTTCTGGCTTGTGGAAAACTATTTTTGCAACTTATGGCTCCTCCGGCTTGGCTCTGCCATATATTAGCTAGTATAATTAAGAATAGCTTGCAATGTAATACTTATACACAGAGTAAAATTCTGTACTAAAAACTTTATTTCATCCTAGTGTAGCATGTTGGAAATTTGACCTTTGAAGTCATGGTATCTATATTTCAATAACTATGGTATTATAATGCATTGTTGGTCTCAAATTGTTCACAATATGTACATTTATATTTGGATGATGCTGATTTTTTTATTTTTAGATTTCCATTATCCTAAGCATTGTTCAAGGCGCCAAGACTAAGAGCCATGGATTTATATATTTTTTACTTGGTATAAGTCTAGTTGGATTTGTCGCAATAGAACTCTTTATGGTATGTAAAGCCATTTAAATTTGAATGTCATAATAGTACTAGTAAAAATAACAATAATAATAATAATAATAGTAGTAATAATAATAGTAATAACAATAATAATAATAATAATAGTAATAATAATAGTAATAATAGTAATAATAATAGTAATATGTGACATTTGTATAGCACTTATTGCCAAGGTTTCTAAGCGCTTCATAATTATTACCCCCAGTCATTGGAACAAACACCTATGGAATACAATCCATTCCACAGTATTGCAGCTGTAATCAGCACATATGGCATTTGTACCTCACAGGTACCACTTTATACTCCTGGGTGGAGAGAGGCAACGTCGATAAAGTATCTTGCCTAGGAACACAAACAGCTCACCAGAGTGAGTCTCGAATCACTAACCTCGTAATTGGAAGTCCAAAAAGCCACTGCTGCTCCAACTGCTTTCACAGTACAGTAATATTAATAGTAATAGTAATACAGTCAGATTTATTTTTCGTACCAGATTAATGTATTTTCCATTAAGTAACAACCTCTAATTCAAATTTTTGAAAGTTCATTTTTTTGTCAATGCCACTTTAGATTTAGCTTAGGCAAGTTTGACTGTAATAAATACATTTTATAGAGCGCAAGTGACAATGGGTTTCAAAGGCTGTGTGTCGTTTCACGAATTGTAAAATTAATAGCGTATAATTATATTTTTTGGACAAGATTAGATTTGAGTTTTCTTTTAAATGTGCAGACAAATGTCTTTGGGTGATTCTTTGTAAAATGCATATAAACACATACAGGTGAAGAATTTTCTGAGCTTTACTTGCAATCTGTCACTCAGGAACAACGCCCTCAAGAAGTGACTCTTGGCAAGTGACTTCAGTGAACATTCCCAGTACAAACACAGATGGCAGCTATCGGTTGCCCAGTTTTCCAGAGTTCATTGCCTTGAGACTAAGCATGACCTGATATTTGGCCTACAAATTTGTTTGCTGTCACCTTGTGAAAATTTCAGTGAAGGGACAGGTAGAAAAATAAAAAAATTAGTGTATTAGGCATTTTTATGTACCACATCCTAATTACTGATTGGTGTTTATATTAATCCTAGCTTGTTAGAATTAAAAGACCATCTATGATTGTGACGTCAGACATGGTCTTTAATTATAGACAATTGCTATACCGTGGTATTAGCAGTTAGCGATCTTAAATATTAAAGCCTGCATGGAGGAGGCTATAAATGGTCTTAAATCACTTACAATATGGCATCAGCATTATTTTACCTTCAGTTGCCTGATATTAAATTGTTGTAACTATAAATGTTGAAACATACACCATATCATTAATTTAAAATTCGTATAACATTTTTGTAAAAAAAATCAAACGTAATGTGGCACAAAAATTACCTAAAATAGCACCCTCAACTACTGTTACTATGGAGTGTTTGTTTGAGATTCAATACTCAACGTGGTCATAGGAAAGGCTGTTTTATAGCAATGGTCTAACTGAGGTGACTTTGCTAAGACCGTCTTTGTTCTGTAAGTTAAGACCACCTGTTAAGTCTGTTTTATAGCAATCCGCCTCTGGTTATTAAGACTACGCATACTCAGAGAGGACGTCTAATGTAGTCGCTATAGTTGTGTATAATACAGAAACTTTATTGGTCCAAAAAGCTCATACAATATAAGACCTGTATAAATACATTTAAAATTTCAATTGGAAAAAGTATGCCTGTTACTCTAATATGGATTAAAACATTATTGTAGTTATACATGGCTATGGCAGTCCCAACATTCAATTTCATTATCAGAAATTATTATTATTTTTTTTTTTCAGATACGTTTCATCAAATCTGGAGACTTACATGAAAGCAAGACATGGTTTTTGTACGTCGTCGGAGGGTGTGCTATTTTAGAGTCTATATTCACAGATGTCTTACTTTACCAATGACAGCTTTCAGAATTTTTTAAGTTTAAAATTCCAATTTTTTAGGTCGTTTATAATCATAAAAGGTTGACATGCTTTCTAAATAAAGAAGTTCTCATAAGCTCAAGAGCTCTGATGATTTTGAAACATACAGTACAACCGCTCCTTCTGAAACTCCTATTAGGGGACACTTCTGGGGGATATTTTCTTCAAGCAATACAATGTGAAATACTTAAGTCTGATTCCTTCTTAAAGTCGTCTGTCCTAAAAAAACTTCTTTCAAACAATACAATAATATCTTGAAGATTGCTGCACCTAAGTTATGGAACGCTTTACCATTGTCTATTCATGATTCACCCTCTGTTTCTGTTTTCAAACATCCTTTAAAAACTTACCTATTTAGTTCTTTCTGATTATTTTTTCCTTTTTTACTTAGCACATAGCACATGGAGACTTTAGTATTTTTGCACTACTGTATATAAGTATTTAACCACTTAACACTAAGACCAAACCCTCCTTGAGGTCATCCCTATTAAGGGGACACTTCCCTTCAAACAATACAATAGGAAATAGATCTTTGAACACTAATACCAACTCTTATGAAGTGATGCCTCTATTAAGGGGACACTTTCCTTCAAACAATACATCTGAAAATTTATCTTTGAACACTAATACCAATGCTTATGAAGTGAAACATCTATTAAGGGAACACTTTCCTTCAAACAATACATTTGAAAATTGAACTTGAACCCTTATGAAGCGACACCTCTATATTAAAGTAACAATTTGTGAGAGTGTAATATTTTTTAAATAAACATATTTTTGTAAGCTCAACAACTTAAATTTTGTAAAAATTACCCACCTGTAAAAAGGGTGCATAATTACTTAATTAATCATATGGGTACTCCTGAAGCTTTTATATCAGAGTTAAAAACAAGAAAAATAGTTAATGTTTTAATTATTGTAAATATAAACTTAACTAATATTTATGCTTATTGTTGAGTGTTAAAGAAGCAGTGGTGTATTCATGGTCATAAAGCGTGCATGTTAAAAGTACTATGCAGGCCTTGTGGGTGTGGTACAAATCACTCTCCTCAACACTTTCAGGTGTGCTGTTTGTATCTTGGTGTGTAGAAATTTACCAATTTTGGTTTTGCTGTGATTTACCCATATATGGTATTGATATATCTGTGTGAGATAATGATGTTGCCATCATGACCATATATAGGCATATAAGTTTAAGAATATTAATTTACAGGTCAGGTTTGATGCAGTAAAACATTCTTTATTGCAGGCCCAGAACCAACCTAAAGGATACAATTTCACAACATTTGGACAATGAGACAATGTAAAATGTTGCAAAGTGAGTCCCAAATCAAAAGTTGGTCTACTACTCAAATTACATAAATAACTTTCTATGTGACAACTTGGTTGTTTTGCCATGCTTTGCCCCATTTACCCATAATTTTACATTGTCGAATGCTAAATAACAACAAAAATGCTGGAAGCCTGTAAAATTTTGATATTCCTTTGTCAAAATTTAACTTTAATGTTACTTTAAAAAGAGCAAGTGAATTTCAAAATTAATTTTAAATAGTTTGTTTCATTTTGTTTTTTTTATGTTTTCATATATTGAATCCAAAAGAATTGAAGTTACAATAATAATATTTATTTGTAATGATAATACCAAATATCTGTATACGTATTTAACAACTTCTTATTTAATACTGTATAATATTTAATAATTATCTTTATTAATATAAATCTAATACTAATTCATATTTTCTATAATGATACACTAGTTTTCTAATAAATATGTTGTTTTAATTGAAACTAAATTTTATGGTGTTGTGTTTATATTGAGTTATAATGCATAACGCATAATGTTCTTATTGATAAGGCCCCATAAAAATAATTATTAATTTATCACCCCCGCGCGCATCACTTTGGGGAAATCCCAATTTTTTTTTACTCATTTTACTATTCAAACGATCGTTTTTTTTTCACTTGAAATGCTTTGGATTTTTTTTAACATAAATTAATATGATCAATTCTTGAGCTCACAACGATGTACACAGCTAGGAATGATCAATATTCACTGCATGGTTGGTGCGCTGGTATCTGCGTCATATTTGCGCGAGTCTAAAATAATCATATGGACGATCTAGTACCCCAACATGAGATCACTACCAAATTGGAGGGTTGGTTAAAAAAAAAGAAAAAAAATCAGTTTTTTGCTTGGGTAGAGTGATAAACTAATAATTATTTTTATAGGGCCTAATTATTGAAAACTTTTACACAATTAAAAATTTGTTAGCCTTTTTTAACTGCTGCATTGTACCTTGTAGTTGTTTTATCTCACTGTAAATACATTTAATGAAATTGCTCCAGCCCCACAGGTTTCATGCATTGTTTTTTCACAATAGATTTTTTCAAAACACTTTCTTTTTTTTTCAAAAACCCATTCAAAAGTATAGTGAAAATTAGGTTTCCCGTGAAATACAGATAATTGGAAAATTGGGAAAAATGAATAGCGCCCTCTTTTTAACATTGGCAAAATGGCTGCGCCCATGGAAGTTGTTTTGACATGCGATTTCTCTGGTCAAATGTGGAATACTTGTGTATGGGAGCTAAATTCAGGCACTGTTTTAAAATCATATGCAGGTGGAACAAGCACTTCAAGGAGCCTTAATTTTATCGGAAGAGATTATTTGATATCTGGTTCACCTAACAAGTCAGTTCTAAACCTGTGGTCTGTGCAGAAAAGGGTGAGTGAAAATGTTGGGATGCCGCTGTAAATAATCAGTTTGTGGGACGTTTCGTCCCCAGACTAATTTTTTTCTGTGAGTTACTTTATCGTGTTTGTATACATTAAGTTCAGGAATTTAAAAACAAAAGGAATTTTCCATAATGATTATAACGTATTTACTTTTCATAATATTTCAAAATATATATTTTAAAGATTTAAATACTGTCACAAATTTACTCACGTTCTCTTTGTGGTACCTCATCATCACAATAGTTTTACTCAGCACTAAAGAACGTAGCGCCCTCTGTTTTAAATACTGTACAGTAATTATACAGTTTTGGAATAATTATGTATCAATTAATAATACTGTAATTATAATAATAATAATCAACATTTTATTTTAAATATAGAAACAAACAGACGGCAGTCAGTGGTGGCGCCAGGATTTGCCCGACGGGGCCATGGTCTCCGACAGGGGGGGGGGGCATGTTCCCCGACAGAGGGGGCCCAGCTCGGGAGGTCCGGGTGGGCGTGGTTGGCGGTTTGGTTTTGATGAGCAAAAAAAAATTTTATTCCCCGTTTTTGGCCCATTTTTATTTCTATTTTCTATTTGTAGGTGCAATTATACAATATTTTTATTTTGCTTTTCCCCGATGAAAATGGTCAATCTTTCCCGACGGAGGGACCAGCCTTCCCCGACGGGGGTGGCCCTGTCCTCCAGCCCCTCCGCTGGCGCCACCATTGACAGACAGCATCATTATACCTGCCAACTGTCACGCATTATGCGCGAGACTTGCGCATTGGAACCTGTTTTTTACGTCTCACACATATATAATTTTTCTTGTGCATTAGCAGAATTCTCATTCATGAACAGTCATCTGAATAGTGTGTTTCACGCATGAGAGAATATAGATCAAAAAAAGGTAAAACGGGGCCCGAAATAGCGATAAATTGGTCAAAAGGCCCAAAAATGGTCAGATGAGGATTTTTTTTTTCAGTAATGGGAGAAAATGTGGCCCAGATAGTGAGATAGTGGTTGCGGTGTTTGTCTCATGCATTGGAGCCAAAAAAGTGGGCAGGTATACATCATATATGTAGAATAATTGAGGCTGGACATGGAAAACCACCAAGTTGTCGCACAGGAAGTTATTGAGAAATAAGCAAATAAACAACAGGAAATATAAACAAATA
>JAOTQE010005569.1:0-11238 GCA_025631205.1 Nesometra sesokonis
TCATGTACTATCATCATGCCAAAGGGCAAATTTGTATCCACTAGGGTAACATCATTTCCCCTTAGGGACTGGACTAACAGATTATATTAGATGTTTGTACTTTCATAAAGACTTAAGTTTTCGTTTCTTTTATTTTTGTATTATTATCTTACTTTTATTTTTTACTACACATGTACAGTATCTTTAGGAAAAGGAATGCACAAAGTATAGGTCTATGTCATCGATAATGACATTTGGAAAGCTTCTCAAAATATGTGAGAACATATTCCTTAAAAATCTGGATTTCTCAGAGGAAGACCACCATTGGCTGTCCAGAATAATTTTGAAATTACCACACTTTTTCAGGTTTTGTGACTGGCCGAACTTCTGAAGCATTTTTGAACACTTTTTTCTTGATTTAATGAAAACTATTTAATGATAGCCTAGACTAAAAACCTATGACTTGGTGGTTTTTTGATGACATGCCTCAAATTTTTTTTTGTTTAATCAACTACATTAAATACCCTATTTTGTTTCATATTGTTATAGCCTGTTCCAATGGATCTATGGGTGAAGTTGATACAGGCACGGCTTAGTTTATTTGACTGTATCAAGAAAGGCTGGTTGATGGAAGGCTTCCCGATGAATAGAGAACAAGCCCTGGCACTACAAGAAGTTGGTATATCTCCAAAACACTTCGGTAAGAGCATTTTAACTCTTTCTCTGCCCTGGACGTTATATGTCTATATATTTACAGCCCTTAAAATAACACTGGCATTCGGGGTATTACCGGTGTAATTGCCATCCCCTGGGACATGGTCCCAGAACATTGGTCCTGTAGGCCTGGATACGATAGGTTTGGAGACGATACAAGTTTGAGGTTATCAAGTGCATGCAAATAATCATGGTAAATAATTACCCAAAGTGATGAATATTTGACAGAGCCAAGCCAAATGAGACATAAGTCGGATAATTGAAAATTGAGTTTTTTATGGATTATAAAACTATCTTCAGCATGCAAAAAAATCAGTTTCATGATGCTTCCTTGCGAATTATGAACAATCGCAGTTCGAACATTTAAAGTGCAGTTTTGAGAAAACTGCATTTGAAAATTGTTTATCAGTATACATATAAGTAAGCAAGGTTATTTTAAATTGCTTTTTAAAACTTTCGTTGATCATATATCTAAAAATTGTTAAGGTAGTATGAAAATTGAATGTATGAACTGTACATTTTTTAAATAAAATAAAATTTGAAAAAATTTACCATTTTAAAATGTCTTCCTATTTTGGAAAACTAGCATTTACGACTTGCATCTCATTTGGTTTGGCTCTGCCACATATAAGAGGAAAGTAGCTATCCACGATAGATTTCGTCTAATCTTAACAAAAGCTCGATTTGCATGTTACTGCTACTGTGACAAGGACCAGATGTTCTCTGATGTCGTGTGTACGAGATTCCACTGCACATCAAGAGAAAGTAGACCACTCAACTTCATTGACTGTGTAGCAATGATGTCAACCAATTATATGAAACCCTTATGAGTGATAAAGAATGCTGGCTGTATATTGTTTACTTCCTCGGATGCATTCTGCAACTAAATAACTAACTAACCAATGGGCGGATTGCTATAAGTGGTCTTTATCTATAATTGTGACGTCACGCATGGTCTTTATTTGTAGACCATTGCTATCCCACAGTCTAAGCCTGTACTTGTAGGAGGCTATAAATTGTCTTAAATCCCTTAAAATATGGTGTCAGCATTGTTTGACCTTGAATTGCCAGTTTTAATTAATTGTTATAAATATAACTGTTTAAACATACACCGTTATCATGAAATTAAAACTTGTTTAATATTTTCTTAAAAAATCGAACATGATGTGGAACAAAAATTACCTAAAATAGCACCCTCAATTACTGTTACTATGGAATGTTTGTTTGAGATTCAATACTCAATGCGGTCATAGAAAGACAGTTTTATAGCAATGGTCTAACTGAGTGACTTTGCTAAGACTGTTTGTGTTAAGCTGGCTTTATTAAAGTTAAGACCGCTAGTTAAGACTGTTTTATAGTAATCCATGTGGGAATCAATCGCGTTCACATGTGTGAAGCAATAATATATGCCATGAAAATGTCTTAGAGATGATCTACAGAAATATGTAACTTTTTAAACAATTTAATTCTAGTTATACTGGATGCTCCAGACACTGTGCTTATTGAGAGACAGATGGGAAAGAGGCTAGATCCACAAACAGGAGGTATAACATTTTGTATATTATCATTATTTCTTTTCTATTGAACACTTTAAAGCCATATGCACGATCTATCCAGGTGACTGTGATATTTCTTTCTCTAGAAAAAAAAAATTACAGCGCCATTCACGAAGGTCCCAAGTTTGAGAAGTGAAAAATCAGGAGATTTTATGTCGGCTGCTTTGTCGATCAGATTTGCGTAAATGCAAATGTGCGATCCGTCACAATAAAAAAATAGAACATAGATAAAGTACATAACAATATGTAAAAATATCTATATTATTAAATTTTATTTAACAGTGAGCAGAGCTGGTATTTTTTAAAGGGACAACTGATTTTGCTCCTACGACAGGCCAAGACCCATTTTGAATAGGCTCTATTTTTGGGTGACACTTACAATTTTTTGGAGAAAAATGGTTTTTTTTTCAGGAGGGCGGGAGATGACTCAAAAATCAGGAGACACCCTCCATTTTCAGGAGACTTGGAACCTCTGCATTCAGGTATATACAAACACCTGATTGTAAGCTGAGTTGTGTAACAATTGCCATATATACAAATCGACTACTTTTGATGAGTGTTAATAATTGTATATTTCTGTCTTCAAAGATGTGTATCATACCACATTTGACTACCCATCAAACACTGAAGTTGAGAAGAGACTCATTGAACCACCTGAGGGATGCACAGAGGCAGAGATGACTGAACGTCTTGTCATCTACCACAGACATATAGATGATCTCAAACGATGCTATCAGAAGTTTACTAAAATCATCAATGCAGATCAGCCGAAGGCTGATGTCTTTTCACAAGGTAAATTATTAACAGGGATTTAGTTAAGTCTTTAAAAAAGCTAGTTTATTGATCATCCCCTGTTTCAAGTTCAAGGTAAAAAACTAATGGAAAACACTTTTTAACCTGAAAATTCAGTTCGTTTAAGCAAATATTTTATTTCTGGGCCAACTGAGTCTTCCACCCATCCTAAGGCCTTCTAATTTATTCAGTCATCCACCCTAATACCCCTCAAAAACCTATGAATTATCATTGGATTTTGTTGACAAAATTTAGACATGTAGCTTGGATAATTATATTTGTCCAACCTAGGATAAAGGTAATCAGAGAAAGAATGTATAATACATACTCCAAGCAATGAGATACACACAATCGTGACCATGTATCTTGACGCTTGGAGTATGTACAGTATTATACTTATTTACTTAAAGTTAATTAGTGGACCTTTCGGATTTTGCAATCAGAGAGTTGTTATAAGTCTAGATGATAATAGCACCCTCTATTGATGGGGACTAAATCTGTTTAAAATTGATTAAAAATATTATACTGCCCTCTATGTTTTCTGGCATGTGGAATAGTGTAAACATGGTGTAAAGATGTAAGCAATGAACATGTTGAAAATAAATATTACTAAATATTATAATCACATTCAATTTAAGTTATCAACTCTATCAGTAATTTGTGTTTAAATATTTACAGAAAAAATAACAAATAATGTTACACATTGAAATTTTAATGATTATTTCATATTTTTTCTATTTTTTAGTTATAACTGCTTTGAGTAGTAAGCAGCGGAGCCTAGCCCCTCACACACCTCGCATCGTTCTACTTGGTCCTACTGGCAGTGGAAAGAGTGTTCAAGCAGCCCTTCTAGCCAATAAATATAATATCGTCAGTGGTGAGTACAATTTATAACCTTGGTGAAACATGTTATTTAATTCAGTTATTGTTCATCCTACCGATGAACAACACAAAAACCCTAAAACATAAAGCGATTCTATTTAACTAATAAGTTTAACGTTCCAGAAGACTTTATAAATATTCTGATATGTTCTTAACTGTAGTTTACTAGAATTAATAACCTGTGATTGTATTTTTATAATGTTTGTTGTGCTTCTTTGAGAAAGCATGACTAAATTGTAGGTGTAAAGAAAAAAAATCTATTTTAAACATGCCAACAATCTTCTTAAATGTAATTGATATTATTTGTGAAATGCATCACAGTTATTTAAAAAATAGAGTATTTTTATTACATTTTCCAAATTCTTCGTCTACTAACACTGCATAATTGTTTGATTGTCAGTGTTTTTTTTATATCAAACTTTACATTTCTTTCTTCAACAATATGACATCTTTCTATTTCCAGTGTCTTCTGGCCAGCTTGTCAAAGAGGCTATAGCCAATGAGTCCAAGACAGGAGAAGCCATCAAGCCATATGTTAACAGGAACATGCCAGGTAAAGAGAAACTATTACCATATGTACTCACAAAAAATATTAAAATTACAAAATTCTAATTTGACCCTTTATGATTACGATTTATAACATGGTCTGTGCGAATATCGAAGCTTGCACAAAAAACGATTTGTATTTTATGAAACTATGAGAAAGTAAGGCTGTGGATGTTCAGTTTCGATTTCATTTAATATGTCATATTTTCAACTTATAGTAGTTATTTAGCAGCAAGTTTCTTAGTAATGTCTTTTGACCTTCTGATGGTTAATTTTTCAGTCTGTTTGTAGCTTAGTTAAGGATCGACACTCATTAGGCTTACCCACCCTTGATTAAGTAATGTTAGATTACCTCTCTATGAGTGCTTTTGAGGTATTAACACCTCTCTAATCCTGCAGTGAACCCAAAGACATGGTACAAGTAATAGCCTATTGACCAATGAAGATGAATTATATATTGTGATCTTAAAGTTGGTTTATAATGCTCAGTGGCCTAATGTTATTAGAATTTGTGTCTTGTTTCTTTTGTACTTCATCTTAAAACTTTACCAACAACATTGCAAATTACTTCTAAATTTATTATATCTTTTTTTTTTTGCAGTACCAGACAACCTCATCCTAAAGCTTATTGAGGATCGTCTAAGCCAGATTGATTGCGTTACTAGAGGTTGGGTGTTGCGAGGCTTCCCACGTACCAGAGAACAGGCGGAGAATCTTGGTACAGCAGGCTATGAACCTAACAGGTAAGAAATGTTTCCTACAGTATAAGGTAAACACTTTCCAAACTGACAGCTCAAATAAGGCTGGTGCTTATACCAATTTTCTGAAGCCTGTGACAATGTGACACTAAATAGGAGACTAGTCTATTGCAGGTTACTTCCTACCAGTTTGCTGGCCATTATACAGCTGTGTGACTGAAAAAGTAGATAACGGAAACAATTATCACCACCTACAGTTTATACACCAATGTAAATCCTAGTTTTCAACTGCGTTTGCAGCTTCATATGCACATTTGGTTATTACTGATATGGTAACGGAAAAGCAACATGCTAGATTACCACACTCTTTTTCTGATATTCCTGTCCTTTGATGTATAGTGATCATTCATAAGTTGTAGTGCATCTTTTCAAAGGTCATAAACGTTAATACGCTGCTGAAAAACTATTTGAAGACAGTCTACCTTAAGTTAAAGTGCTACAGTAGTAGCATACATGCCATGATTTCAACATTCCTTTTCTTAATTTCGTGGTCGTTTACTTTTCAGAAAAAGCCATCAAGCCAAATACTGTGTGAAGCATGTTGAGGCTTTAGTATTATGTGCTAGATATGAGAAACTCATATTATTATTGTTTTTGTCATAAGTTTAAAGGAGAACTGGGGATTAAAATTTCTATGGATACACCTAAAGTGTATAGAACAATTAGTTGTGACCTAACTGAAAAAATTTCACAACATTTGGACAATGAAATAATTATGAAAACACTTTCCAAAGTAGGCATTAATTCAAAAATTGGGTCTACTACTCATATTACACAATGCTAAAAATAGGAAAATTACAGAGTTTGAATGAGTTGTGTTTGAAAATCGTATCAAAAGTCACATTAAAAAATACCTGTTCTAATGTGAATTTGACTTTTCTTTCCATTTATGTGAGTTACTTTCAAAATTTCCAATTTTCCTTTTCTTTAACTTCTCTTTGATTTGGGACTCACTTTTCAACGCGTTATTTGGCATTATGTAGTTGTCCAAGTGGCGTGAATTTTTTTCAGTTAGGTGACAACTAATTGTCGAAGAAATTTTAATCCCGGAATTGCCCTTTAATCGGCATTGATGGTAAAATATTAACCCAAACTCCCCAGTTGATCTTTCAGTACTTTATAAAGAATTTTCACTGCTTCTTTTACAGAGTGTTCTACTTAGATGTCCCTAATGACTCTGTATATGAGAGGTTAACATTACGTATGACAGACCCAGTTACAGGTATTATATACCACACCCTCTACAACCCACCACACTCAAACCAGATCAAAGAAAGATGCCAACGACATCCGGATGACTTTGATGAAGCAGTTCAGAAGAGATTATCTGCATATAATGCCTATGTAGAAGAACTCTCTGACTACTACCAGACAGGCCAACACATAAACGCTGATCAAGATCCACATACTGTCTTTGAGTATGTGGAGAGTATGCTGGTAAACAAACTACCAACTAATCTAGATAGAGATTGAATCTAATGTCCTGTTCTGTTTCAAACATCAGGATAAGAGGAATTCTCTGATTCCTCGCTTTGAATTTATTTGTTTAGACTTTATTGTTATTAAAATTATTTTATCAAAAATTGTGTTAATTCTCTCTGAATCAGTTAGTTCCAATAAGCTACTATGTACATTCCGTTTTATGTAATTTATTACAGAAATTCAAATTGACATGCTAATTGTAAAGTATATTCCTATTCTTTATAAACATTTAATGTGAAAAGCTTGTGAGGCGGTTAATTCAAAATTACCCTACTTTTTGAAAATTTAGGGTAAAATTTATCAAACCCTCTAATGGGTATGTATATGTAATTGGTGTATCCAAGAATTTGGCAAAGGGTGCTTGACAGTCCAAATCATGATCAATTGTCCAGTTTGATTTTGATAAGCAAAAAGGAACAATTTTATTTCCAATATTTTATTTCTTTTTCTTGTAAATTTTATGTAAAAGGTACAACATACTCAAATTGCAAAACAATGTTGATATGACGAGTTTACAATTTACATAGTTAAAAAAAACACTATCAAATATACTATAAGAATGTCAGTACTGTACTAATAGTGTAAAATATTGTATATACAATTTTTAAAATCTAGCAATTATTCTACACGCTGAATTAAATTATTATTTACAAATTAAGAAGTTTATTATTTTTAATTAGAAATAACATGGAGGAAAAAACATGGAAATGAAAAGACAATTGTAATATATTATAAATATACAGATACAGTATTATTCAAAATTTGATTTGGGATTGATTAAAAAATATAGATGTATGTATGTCCTGAATTAAAAGTGCAGTCACGCATGGAATGGTTGAACCCGCAAATCTTCATCAGATTTTTCCCAAAAGTAAGAAGTGATGCGTGATGTCTCTCTTGTAATGACATCAAGTTGAGTACATCAATACGATGACATCAGTGTCATGTGTATAGTGGATTTGTTTTCCTGATAGTGAAGGGCTATGCTCCTTATGCTACTGACATGTATTATAATTATCACTAATACCAAAATGGTAACAGTTTGTAAAATTTGAATAAAGAATCCATGCTGTTTGTTCTCATGATATTTATCTCTAATAATTCTTAAATCAGTAATGTATTTGTAAGCTTGTTTCTTGTGTAACCCATTGTTTCTTCCGAATTTAGTGAGTTTGAAAAAGCATTTTTACACCTCAAAATGATCTGACTAGATCAATGCTTTCTACTCGCTTGTAGCCTCGAACATGCTAGATTTAGTTAAAATTCCTGTTGCATACCAAAATAATCGTTTATGTCATTCATAAATAACTATATACCCTGAAATATTCTGTTTTCCCTTCTTAAAAATAGTTAAATCTTCTCTTCTGAGAATCCTTTATATCCATTTCTTCCATCTGGTCGATCTTCTCTATCTTGCGCAATTCTGGGCACGCGGTTTTCATACCCGTTCATTGTAGGAATTCTCATTTCCTTTCTTCATTCGTTTATTTTACCTTAAATTGCTCCTACAACCTCGCTCTTGATCCCGTCCACCCGCCCAGTGCACGCTTCTGATACTAGAGGTGCACTGGGTGTTAAATCATTGATGTAAAGATTGTATTTTGTATTGTCTGTATATTGCATGTTTGGCGAATAATAGCTAATTGTTAACCCAAGGAGCAAATAAGTTTTAAAACTATTAAAAGACATCATACTTACTCACTCTGTGCTCTGTGGACCCTTAGACGTCTGCTTCACTGCCTTGCTAGTTACTATAGCAAGCTTATCCTCTTACACTTTCTCTTGATGAATTTTCTCAAAAATGAAAACCAGAAGGGGCGTTTTTTATCCCTAACGTAAAAATAGACCTTGCCAAGTTTTGCTATAACTGTGAATGTCCAGGAGACAACCATCTGTTTTTCTCCACAGCCTTTAAAAAAGGTTGCACCAATCGCACCAGATTCCTCCGAATACTCATGTTCGTCCACCACTCACATACCACAGAGCAAACAACTTATTTTCGTACTTTGAGCTTTGTGGAGTTAAAACAATCGTCGATTACTTTTCACTTTCAGTAATGGTCGGCGATAGATCTTGGGCTTACATCCCAAAACATAACTTGAGTTCCAGTTTATACTTCACTTGCAGAACACATTGGCCTCCCGTGTGACATTATCCAAAAACTGTGTTTGTGCTTTCAACGTAGTTTAGTTTTACCAATGCTTGCACCGCCTTATCGTGATTTTACATTGCTGGATATTGGTCCTTGGTAGATCTTATACGGCGTCGTGTTAGGTCGTTTCATCTTGCAGCCCATCTCTTGACTATAGTTTTCATTACATTGGAAATTGGATATTAACAGAGAATTTGTGGTGTTGTTTTCGTCATCAACATCCACTGCATCGTCTGCACTGAACAACGTCCATAAAACTTTGCTATCCAATTTCTCTTTTGTCGACGTCCTCATTTGTATTTCCATTTGTGACGCATTATGCTATGTTCTTTGGTACTGAGCTTGAAGGCGCTAACTAGATTCTCGTCAATTACATCTATTATATCAGAAATCTCCTGCAGGGCATTATCCAATATATCTTTACTTTTGTTGGTATATTCAACGTAATTTAGTTCTAGCAATTCTCTCATGCCATACTTTTTATGGTTTTTAACTTTTCGTTGTGGTGCTTGGCAGATACTAGACCACGTCGTATTAGCTCTTTTTACCATATAGGCCATCTCTTCACTAATTCAATACATTAGAAGTTGGATATTAACAGAGAATTTCTTGTGTTGTTTTCGTCAACGACATCCACTGCCTCGTCTGCACTAAACAACTTTCATAGAACTACTATCCACCTTCTCTTCTATTTTTAGACGGTGACGTCCTCATTTGTGTTTTCATCTGTAACGCATCATGCTATGTTATTTGGTACGGAGCTTGAAGACGCTAAATAAATGTTCGTCAATTACATCTATTATATCAGAAATCTCCTGCATGGCATTATCCAATATTTCTTTAATTTTGTTGGTTTTTAACTTCTCGTTGCTGTCCTTGGCAGATCCTATACCATGTCGCATTAGCTCTTTTCGTCATGTATGCCATCTCTCCACTCTAGTCTTCAATACATTAAAAGTTGGATATTCACAGATTTTGTTATATACTAATATAACTATAAAGTGCGTCGGTGTTTTCAATACAATTTAATTCTAGCAATTCTTTCACCACCTTTTTAAGGGTTTTCACTTTTGGTAATGTCGTTAGCAAATACTAGACCACGCCGTTTTAGCTTTCGGTGTACGCCCAATTAATGAATTCAATCAGCTCCTCACCTGTTGTGA
Source organism: Nesometra sesokonis (assembly GCA_025631205.1). Taxonomy (NCBI): domain Eukaryota; kingdom Metazoa; phylum Echinodermata; class Crinoidea; order Comatulida; family Antedonidae; genus Nesometra; species Nesometra sesokonis. The sequence continues at coordinate 10,025 of JAOTQE010005569.1, forward strand.
TGTTTGGTAGTCCATGACAGATCGTATACTTAGGCCTAACCCTCCAATACGATCTAACTATAGTCTTTCTTTGCCCGCTTAGCTGTTTGGTCTTGCAAATACTCTCTTTAAATTGTGTACCTCTCTTGCAAGCCCAAATGGTTGTCAATTTTATTCACTGTGGCATTATCCGATATATACATACGTCATGCTTTCAATGCAACTTAATTCTAGCAATTCTGTCACTTCTTTATAATTCTTTAATTTCGTAGTGGTATCCTTGGCAAATTGTAGACCACGTCGTGTTAACTTTCGACGTGGGCCTAATTAAGAAATGTGATCACCTCTCTTTTTTGATTTTCGTTTTCGGTAGTGGTCATTGATAGATCATGATTACACCTCATAATACGACCTGTATAAAGCATGTTTCTTTGCTTGCCTGTTTTATTTTGTTTTTTAATTTTATTTTGCAACTACTATCTTTAAAATAAGCCTCCTTCTCTTCCAGGACCAAAATGGTCATCAATTTCATTAATGATTTTACGAAAGTTCTGCATGACCTTTATGGTTAGTGCTTTCAATATCATTAAATTCTACGAATTCAGTCACTTTCACCTTATTCTGATTTTAATTTCCTAGAGTGGTTCTTGACAAATCTTTCGTATGTATTCCTTGAAACTGCCTTACGTCGTGGTTGCTTTTGTGTATCTGTTTGAGATGGAAACTTCTTTCTTTGCATTGGCTTTAATACTTGCCCAGCATTACCTTAGCTGAGCAGCAGTTTTTACTTCGGCCATCATCTTGAAGTCCTCTTGTTCTCGATTATGTCCTTGTGCTTATCAACCAGGGTGATCAGTGTATTTCTTTCTATCTGTCATTTTCGGCATGATGATGTTTAATGGCTCTGATGATAATAAATACCAATCAATATATATTGTGCCTCAAGGAATCCGGGACGTAACCGAATATTTCCGTATTCTGATTGGTTAAATTTTAGACTTATTGTACTAGTCTTTGAAAGCTCGGCTATAACTTCTCAACTTGGTTTAGTCGCAGTACAAATTTCAACTAGATTTGTAAGAATCGGAATTATAAGTTTAAGTTGCAACTCCAACTATTTTAAGCCCAGTTCGAACTAGGACTGCAGTCGGTTTTACCAATAGCCTTTTTTCGTTTTGACTACGCGGCCAGTCTACTACGAACCAATAGAGCGTGACGGCAACGCCAAGTATCTA
>JAOTQE010005580.1:0-35611 GCA_025631205.1 Nesometra sesokonis
ACCGGAATTCACGAAAAACCAGACTTTTTTAAAAGTTCCAAATTTTTCCTATTCCTATTCTATTATCTTAATTCTAATTTCAGAAAACCGGACTTTCCAGAAAACTGGAAAAAAATTGCCGGCCCAAGGGTGTCCGGTATTGGGAGAGTTGACTACATTTTAAATTTTACCAGTAAATTTGATGGCTAAAACCATACTTGGGAAAACACTGCTCTAATGTATACAAGACAACTCTTTGAAACAAAAATTTTCGCATTAAATAGACACTAATGCACTCGGCAGGGTCATGTTTAAATTATTGAATGTGGCATTTGTTTACAAATATCAAACACTGCATTTTTAGATTTGACAAGCAGCAATATAAGCACTCTTTTAATTAATTAATGTTTAAGAAATTAATTTTATAATCTTTTTTCATGGGTAAGTAGTTTTTTCAATATCATCAAACTGCAAGATAAAATACTTTTTAAACGCATATTTAAATAGGGCCTAGGCCTATAAACAGGCCACATTTTTTTTTAATATGGTTAATTTTATAGTATTATTACTTTTTTTTAATTGTTCCCAAAACAGTAACTAATTTTGTGTTAACTGACACAACACAACAGTTATGTAGTTTAAAAAAAGCTGTTATTGCATGATATTCCCTTGTTTATTAATTACCAGATATATACTATATTTGTATGCCAATCGCATAATGATTAAGATAAAAATTAACTTACTACCAGACTGTGTGTATACAGTATGAAGAACCAGGGAACACATGAAGAAACAAAGAAAAGCATGCTTGGAAAATGAGATGTTTTCCATTTTTGGCTGTTGTACCTGTCAAATCAACGTTAGGATGTAATGTTCTTTATAAATTAAAGCACATTTTCAATTGTTAATGTGTAGATTTTATTAGCAAATTTTCATAATTTTGTAGGCCGGTGGCCACCGATCAATGTTATGATCAAGCTGTGAATAGACGGCGGCATTTAGCTTCTTCCTTGCGGACAAGAACTTGTTGATGACGGCGTTTGACGCTGTGCCTAGGCCTAGGAAATAATAAACTATATCTTGGATAAAACACGTGCTGCCATTAAAACGCCATGTCTGTCATTTATTAAATAGTTTAAAGTTCATCCTACATTACATCAAATAATTATATAACTCTGCATTACTAAATAAGAGTTCATTTCTTCTCTGTACAAATTCAACACAAGCTGCTCTGCAAAATGTTTTTAGCAACGGAAAACTAGAGGGCGCAAGGTGTACTAGTTCCCGATACAACGATCGATTTGTTTGTGTTAAATTTGTGGAGGAATATTTAAGAATGACAGAATATTTAGTAAAGTAAAGAGCAATGAACTAGTATTATGATTGTTGTACCCGTCATGATCATAATAATTATCTACAGTTAATTTTAAAGTTTTAAAGTTTTAATTAAGTTGTCTGTTGCAATTTTTTTAACCTAAATAAATTAATTTTTGTAGCAATATGTTCAAGGAGCATCAGGGGGTCGAAAGGGTCCAAGACCCCCTAAAATTACTGAAATTTAGAGGAAAACAATATTTTACTAGTAAATGATTGATAATGTGAAGATATATATTGTAGTATTGAATGAATTGTTAACCACCTATCCTTAATAATGTAGACTAGTATGCAAATTTGCAAAATCTATTCCAATAGATTTTCAAATGTAATATTAAGATGAGACATCACCACATGGAAAAATTACAGAAATGTTTATGAATCCAGAATTTTTCACTAATTAAGGCCCAGTCACACCGCCCGAACTTTGTTGGAGCGTTCATTGAACGGTAGGAAGATAAATTTTTTCACCGCTCCAGGAACGCTCCAGCAAAGTTTGGTGGTGTGGCCAGGTCTGACCGGACCTTTAAGTCCCAGTCACACCGCCAGAACATTGTTGGAGCGTTCCTAGGAGTGATGAAAAAAAATTAATTTTCCTACCGTTCAAGGAATGCTCCAACAAAGTTCAGGCAGTGTGACCGGGCCTTCACAGTGACCACATTGGGGTACCATTATATGAAATTTTCTTAGAGATTCCCTACCCTGGGGATGGAGGGAGGTATCCAATCCTACAGTGCTGGTGAACTCCTTTTAGCAACCTCAATCCCATGTCTAACTTTTAGTCCCCAATTATGTGATATTAAATTGAGAAGAGTAGAAGTTATGAACATCTAGATGTGCCATATTCTATATATTTTTCTATCCATTAGGCCCATCATCTGATGTTAGTGTTTTCTTGTTTGAAATAACTACATCATGCCTCAATTGTGTAAATTATTAGCATTATAAAGTGACCAACCATGATGGGTCTGAGGTGGGTGTGATTTATCTTTACATTCAAATGATCACACAGTCATGTTGACACTTTTTCAAAAGCACTTTGCCTCTCTTTTAAATTCCTTTTCCAGTAAGTCTGCTCCTGGTCCACCAAGGTACCCCTTAAAAACCAAGAGAAGCTTTTCTGAAAAGCGAGACATTTTCACAGATTCCTACAATCGTGTTGGATTGTGAAACTTTCAGAAGTGTCAATTCTAAATGTTCGGTTTGAACTTTCAAACTTCGCCTCTCCTTTAAATTCCTTTTCCAGTAAGTCTGCTCCTGGTCCACCAAGGTACCACTTCAAAACCAAGAGAAGTTTTTTTTGGAAAGTGAGATATTTTTACAGACTCCTATGATCAAGTTTGAGTTATTTTCGTTTGAAAATTTAAAACACGGACAAAAAATAACGTATTATAACTAATATACTAGTAAAAATTACACTATTTATTACGAAAATCATACAACAGAATACAAGAAGACCTCTATGATCTTGTCAATATTCCAATATCCATATCAATTATTTACACAGCAGTCAAGGCTAAAGATTTAAAAATAAACATTTTACTTCTCAATAAATTTTTATGAGACTCAATCAATATTACCCAGTTGAATTCTGTTATTTATTTCAATATAATCATTTCATTTACAGTATATCTACAATATTAGGCCGAAAAATATAATTGTGTTGCCCAAACCCAATTGACTAAAAAAAACCTGAAAATCATGGTCAGCTTTTTAAAATAGATTAATTGTGAATACATTAAATAATTTTTTAAAATGTAATATAGATATGATAGAAATTGTAAAAAAAAATCACAAAGACATCCCAAAAATTATAATATGGAGATCAAATTATTGGAAATACAACAATCAGGGACTACCATAAAAAAATTAAAAATGCAAACTCATGTTGTCAAAACTGTGTCTGGGCAACTCAATTATTTCTAGGCATTCTAATCACTTTATGGGTATTAATGCAAAATGATGTGTCACAGGCCTACGTCAGGAATGGTTTAGCTATTACACAACATGAAAGAACACTCCACTACACACATACCACATATAACTGCAGAAATAGAGGTTAGACAGTGGAGATGTATCAATGATGGTGATTAGAAGCAATGCTGGTGTTGCCATCATCAGTGAAATCATCAGTGGTCTATTTATGGTGGAATCATTGGTGGTGGAGTCATTAGTGGCAGGACAATTGGTGGCCTAACCACTAATGACATAAATATTGATGGCAGAACCATCGGTGGTAGAACCAACAGTTGATGGCAGATTCAATTAAAATTTACTTTACATTTTCAAAGAAATGTATGAAAATACACAATTTTGTAATGGGATTGTACACGTAATGACACTATGAGCATTTTAGTCACAAACAAACATCATAGACTTCATATAGAGTACCGCAGTGTTACAGTACAATAAAGTGTAATACCATTACATTCTTAGCATTTACCAAAAATGCATTCAGCACAACATGACTGATAAACTATAGATCTGTATGTTTAAGAATAGTACAAATCTTAGTTTCAACTCTGTATCTTAAACTGTACTAAATTAACAGGGTTTAGTAATTAATATTTATATATTTTAAAATTTCAGTTAAGATTTTTAAGTTTTCAAATGCCTCTTTCCTTAAACCTATTAGGAAGCCATAAGATTATCTTGATGTTACCGAGGCTGGATGTTCTTCAACTAGGAAACGGTTGTTACAATTGTATTGTTATGTCATTAACATGATACTCTACATGTCTATGAGGCCGGCTGAATGATTCCATTATGTTGTCTATTAACATAAGGATAATCATGATATTGCTACATCATTAATACGCCATTTCACGGCTTCAACTGCGCATGTGCGTTACCAAGGTCAAGTAATGAAACGACGCACGGCTCATATTGAAAGGAATATGATTGCCGCGCATCGTTTCATCACTTGACCATAATTTGCACATGCGCAGATGAACTGTGAAATGGCTTATTTGATACTCTATAATGCCTGAGTGGCATACCTCCCTGCAATATAAATCAAGATGGAAAAAGCCTTAACTCTGCTTCCTAGTTTAAAAAAAAAAACACTTTCATAGACATACAATGTTCATTCTACCAAAATTATTTAAACATACTTAGATCACTTACAAAATATTTAACAGAGAAATTACTTCTATCTTTATATTCATTAAAAAAAAATTCAATCATAGTAACTCAAAAATATAAAAAAAATAAACAGCAACAAATACATTTCAATGGAATCCAAATCACATTAAACTACAATTTTAAACTTATTTTAAGAAAAACAACTAATGTATGTCTCTTGAAATTTTAACTACAACATATTTTTTAAACACCTTAAAGATATCTTATACCCCAAATGAGAAAACAAATTTTGAAAAATTAAATCTAAATATTTATTTGCAGATTTGAAAGTAGCTTGAGATTTATCAACAATAACAATTAGGGACAATGTCAAAAAGATCCTTTTGCAGTTACTGCAGTAATTCAGTTATAACAATAACTGAAAGAAAATTACTTAAAAACATGTTTACATGTGACATTGTATGCCAATGCAACCACCAAAGAAACATCACTGAATTATTGCAGTAACTGCAGTTGATTTAACTGGTATAGATTAGTGTGTTACCTACATTAGAATGATTTTGACATTGTCATTAGTCCTTAAAAAGTGACTGGTAGCCAATCTTTTACTGTATATCCTATAAAAGTAAATTATTTTCAAGTTAACTAAGCTATACCCTCAAATTAATAAACATCTTTTTTACTGAAAAAGTTAATTTTTAGATTTAATTTTTATTGTGGTAATATTTGGGGTATATTCCATCTTTAAATTAAATTATTTTATTAATAATTTAGCCTAAGTTTATTGATTAAAATTAAATTACATTTACAAATTGGTAACAAAATAATATGTATACAAATCAAGAATGGTGTTGACTACGTAGAAAACTGATTGCACTTAGATAGGTAATTACAAGTCCAATACAAACTCAACGGTCCTACATAACGCCACTAACAACACTGGCAACCACCAAAGACCACCAGAGACCAAATAAAACAAAATCTCACCACTGTAGAATATTTTCCTATTTGAAATTGCATAAGAATAATAAAATATATATTTCAAAACTTAAATTCTTTTAGAAATTGTTGAAAATTCTCGATGGATGTTGGATTGCATGCCGCTCAAATGTGTCTCCATTGTGAATGTCTTAAGTATGAGATGCCAATTTAGCAGAAAGTAATCCAACATTCATCTACAGTATATTTTTAGTACTCTATGCACTGAATTAATATTAACAGTAATATGTGGCATTTATATAGCGCTTATGCCAAGGCATCTAAGCGCTTCACAGTTATTACCCGTCATTGGAACAAACATCTATGGAAAACAATCCATTCCTCGATGTTGCAGTTGTCATTAGCACATATTGCATTTGTCAGTCCCAGGTACCCACTTATACTTTTGGGTGGAGAGAGCAACTTGGATAGAGTCACTTGCCTAGGAACACAAAACAACCAACCAAAGTAAGCCTCGAACCCCCAAACTCATGATTGGAAGTCGGAAACACAAATTCTATGCCAACTGCTTCCACAGGTACCCACTTATACTTCTGGGTGGACAGAAAATGCATATTTTATTATTGTTTCACATTGATATATACACTCCCGTGATCAGATTTTGATTGTATGGGACTCTGGTTCCCTCTGGTGATTCTCTGATGGTTACCAGTGGTGAGTAGTAGTACCACAAACTCAATAGCATTGGTTTTCTCAGAAGACTTCCGACAACAAGATCAAAGCTCACAAAATCACCTGCCCAACATCCTGGGGCAATCAAAATTTATCGGGCAACCACAGTTTATCTATAATTTTTTACCAGTCAGGCAAATGACTCCATAATTTCTTTACCAGCTTGGCAATATTCAAAGCACACAAAATGTGAAATCATAGGAAAGAGGAATTTCAATTGTGTATGTATTGACATAGCTTGAAAAAGGAGCTTTGTGGGCAAGAATTATTTGTTAGGGGCAACCAAACATTCAAATTCTGGGAGCTCTGCAGCCGCTACAAGCCAGTCTTCCATAACGTCACTTTACTGCAGTCACCGTGATCTTTCAACAGTGAAAAATTACATACTGTAAACCTACATAGCCAAAACATAAGGAGAGTAGAGTTGGCATCGAACCATGGGATTTCAGAATCTTTAGGGTACAGTACATTAACAACCACTAGGTTAGCTCATAAATGATTTTCCCACAAAGCTAAATGCCTATTATGTACAATGAGTGCTTTTTGTGGTTTCAGCTACCCATGTGCACTACCAAGGTCAAAACATACAAAAACTATTAACCATTGCAAAGCCTACCCTTTGAAAAAAATAACATCCTCCAAAAATGTAGATCTACCATGTTAAATTACTAGGAGGACCTACCTATCACCACAGAAAACTATTACCTAGTAACCATGTACTATATTTGTTGATGCTATTGATACTGTAATTTCATTAAGTAATTGATTGTTGGTCATGGTGTTCTAATTAATCTGAAGGTCTATTAATGGCTATATTTTCCTATGTACTACAATTCTGTTCATATTAAAAGAAGAGCTAACTTTGTGATGTATGGGTTCTGGTTGTAATGGGATAATAATGTGTTTATGTGGTAGATAGTTAATAATACTGGAATGATTAAAAAATATAAAAAAAGATACCTTTCGGAACAATTTCTCTGCACTTAAATTTCTTCTGTGAACAGGTTTTGGCCATATCTCATGGCTGTGACTCACCACCACAATGGCTACTAGTGTCAAAGACCACTAGAACCCTAGACTTCGTCCTGCAACATCAATCCAGGAACACTGTCGGTACGAACCATGCTATCCTAGATGAAAGCTTTAAAATCATGAGCCTACACCGGATGAATGGAAACACCGCATCAGAGAAGCCATTGAAATACATCAACATCAACCCAGTTTAAACAAAGACCCTGGTTTGGAATTGCCAGCGGTTTACTCCAGTCTCAACAGAGCCCTTCCTTAATAGGGGACCTCTATTTTTCTTCATCAAAAGAGGCCGCCATTGTGGTGGTGAATCACAGCCATGAGATAAGGTCAAAACCTGTTCACAGAAGAAATTCAAGTGCAGAGAAACTGTTCCAAAAGGTATCCTTTTTTATATATTTTAATACTGGTATATGGTAGTTTGTATAGGGTTAACCCTGATAACTACCTATATCTACCTTGTCACTACCATTATCTACCATGTGGACAGGGTTATTTTTGCAAAGGGTATACTTTCAATACAGAGTTTAATGTTTTGAAGCTTTTGTATACTTTGATCTGAATTGACCTTGTTAACACACATGCTCAATCGAAAACATGAGAGAGCTTATCGTTGATTGTCTATCATGTTTTATTTTGTCAGACAAGTATTTTATTCAATCTCTCAGACGCAGATCTTTTGAAACCAAAAAAAAAATTATTTTTTCTGCGCTTGTCCAACTGCGCTTGTCCAACTTGGCATTAGGCCCCCTATTTCAAGGTCGGCTGGATCCGCCTTTGTTATCTGTCACCCTCTGTTGTTTTCCCATCAGTGACAAAATATAGTGACTGAAACCAGGCCAGGTCTATAAATTTCAAAATCCATTGCACAAAACAAGTAACGTGCCTTGTTAATTAAAATATTCTATGGGAATCATTTTTACAGAACTAAGGAACTACCTATCTGGGATCTATACTGAAATTATTTAACAATATCATTTTAGCATTACACTTTACAATATTCATTTGAGTGTGTATTCCTTTTCCACAAAAAATATATGTTATAGTGTTGATAATAGTAGTCAACATTCATTAATATTATTTTAATAATAGCTTTCATGAAAATTCACATTAATTTTTCTGTATTATATGACAATATGTACAACAATTTGTAATAACATAAATTTAAAACAACTTTTAACAACATTTGGTACATTTTCAAGTCAGTGTTTGAAAAATCCATTATAGTTAATTTTATCATTGTTATATAATAAAATTAATGTTTTATGATATAGCGTTACATTTTATTTCTGAAATTTTTATTTTGACAAAATGTTATACATACTGTGCCATAGATTTTATTGAAGCTTTTTGCTTGCTACATTCAGTTTATTTTACTTCTTATGTAATGGAAAGAAATGGTGGGACTTATCTATGCACTAAGAAATTGTTTTGACCAAACCCAACCAATCCAAAATCTCAAAAATCAGGGTCAAACTTTAGTTTTTCTTTAGTTTTGGCTAAATCATAAAGCTATCCCAAAAACTGTGAAAAATGATTAAAAGTTATCCCAAAAAAGGTCAAATTGCAGAATATAGACAAAAAGCAATATAACTATTATTAAGCTCAAATTTTAAAATATGTTGTGCTTGGATAAGACCGATTGCTTTTTTTGGCAAATTTGTACACGAGCTACATTCCCGAACGATCCTGTAAAGAAACAAAGTGGTACTGGGTATGGACAACTACATTTATCATCTCGACAAGACTTATACAATCATGGAAGTACTGTTGAAGAAAGCCTATCCTGTGGTGATAACGGAATAGTTCAGTACTGAATTTGAAACGTGATAGGCAGGCATCTTGACCCCTGATGATTTTACAATGATTTTTAATCACTGTATATTCTGGTTTGCTGTTTCATATTTCTTTTCTTTACTTCTTCCTATCTATGATTTTGTATTTTAAGACCAAATATTTACTAACAAATTTAATATCCTTTTTAAGTATATTTCCAAGCAAATAGTTCCAGTGCACATTATTATCATACTTTTATGATTGAATAGGTCTTGTTGAGATCATGAACATAATTGTCCAGACTCAGTACTGCTAAATTCTTTAAAGGATTGTTCAGGAACGTATCTTGTGTACAAACTTGATGATAATGATATTATAAATGATATTAAAATGTTTTTAAAGTGTCATGTAATGATTTATAATTATGAAGATGAAATTTAAATTTGCAGTTTTGTGTTATAATATAGATAAATAATATATATTTCTGAACATTCCATCAAATTTAGTTTTATCTTGTAAAATACAGGTTAAATTGCATATACCAAAAAACAAAAATTCAAACATTACATTTTTTTACATATGGATATTCAAATCACAAAAAATAAATATTAGCATATCATGAATATTCATGTATTATATATGGAAATTATTCTTCACTTTTGCTATAAGCACTGTCACCATTTTAACTTCTAGTCTGTAAGGGGCCATGTCAAATTATCTGCTGCAGTTCCTGCAATAATCCAGTTACTGCAGTAATTCAGTAACAACAGTAAAGTTCAGTAGCTAAAAGAATTACTGAAAACAAGTTGTTTAGCAGAGACCTTGTGTCAATACACAAAAAAATATAACAGCAGTGAATTACTGCAATATTTAATAGCAATAAATTACTGCAGTGACTGCAGTAGAATAGCCTGACGTGGTCCCTAACCTAAATCAACAGTACTGTAAAACCATTTATTTTCGTGACCATTCATTTTTGTGATTTTGTTGGCTGAAATAATACAATTTTCGCGACTCCAATGCATTCCTCGATTCAATTTTTATTTTTCCCATGAAAGCAAATTAAAATAGCATTGAGTATGCAGTACATCTTGTTTAAAAAAAATTCTATTTGATCCATTTATCAATTGACAACAATACCCCTTTATAAAGATTTTACATAATATTATTTTCTCCATAGTTATTTCAAGAACAATGCATTCCACTTACCAAAAAATCAAAGAATTCCACAACCCCTTAATTTTGGAAACTGAAATTGAAAAGTCGTGAAAATGTATGGCCGTAAAAGTAAAGGGCTTTACAGTATACAGTATTATGCAAAATGATATTTATACTTTGAAATGGTACAAAGTTTGTATGTTCTATTTTGACGTTGAAAACATTCATGACTAGCTGAACTCATACCCCTTTCACACTGCCTAGCAAAACTTCTTTGCTCAACAGCCCCGATGTTCAAAACCCCAGGGTTAATAACTGAATCCAGCGGAAAAAAATGTGAAAATGGTTAGACTTTAAACACCTGTGTTTTTAGGTAAAATAAAATAAACTTTGCTGTGCATAGAAAATGTAGAGATTTCATTGTTTGTTTTGCTATGGAATTCTGTGGGCTAAACCCAACTCAAAAGCTCAATCAAGACAACCAAATTTTATTTGACAAAAACTCTGATACACCCATAAATGGTAATGATGTATCCATGTATGGTAATGATGTGATGTCCTCATTACCATATATAGGCATATCAAAGTTTTTGTCAAAGACAATTTAATAGCCTGGTCTGGGCTTAACACATGGATTTTTTTTTTTATAACAGAGTTTACTTTGCATCCAGGTGTGAATGCTAACCATGCTCTAGTGTTTCTCTGGAGTATCATGCTGTTGTTAGTGTGAAAGAGGTATCAGAATGACTTTTTAAAATTTAAAATTCAGCTTTCCCCTTGATTATTTTGAATTTTCACTGGCCTTTAAATTTTTTGCATCAAGACATCACTTATAGGATTGTAGGACAAAAGCCACCTAGGACAACAGCCATCCAGGAAAAAATCACCTAACAATAGATTATACCATTTCAATACAGGGGTGCACAATGGTGCTTTTGTCTTGGCATTGGTGGGATGTAGTGGGTGTGACAACATGTTACGATTACCCAATTATGGACGTATCAGAATTTCCAAAAACTGTGAACATTATGTTTTCAAAACAGGGTAAAAGGGTGTTACACAAAACACTGTACTGTTGGAATAAGAGGAAAACCAAATAAGCATGCTTATTCAGTGTTCACCCCTGTATCATCGGCAAGCACCATGATAAATAAGTTCATCATGGTTTGGGCTGAAGTACTTTTAATAATTTGGTGATGATTAAATGTGGGGTGTCATCACAAAATGAGTCGCGTTGTACAAAACTTCAAAATTTAGTTATTGTTAGGCTGAGTATAACCAGGGAAAAATAATTTTGAAATATACATTTATGAAAACACTTTAGAGAAAATCAAAGTCAAAAATAAGCAACTGTTGACTTCCTGTATGTTTTCCATAAATTTTGAAAAATAACTTCTACAAATATAGCTGAAAACATGTTTATTGTAAAGAAACATAAACAGAATGTTTCTAATTATAAATTTTAAGTTTTAAACTATGACTTTCTGTCTATTTTTGTAACTATCTCAAAACACTTTGCGTACAGCATGACTAATTTTGTCACGTCACCTCACAAATGCTCTAAATAATGGTCTCATGTTATAAAGAAACATTTTTTCAGATAACTGGCAAGCATCATCGAGAAAGTCCCAAGTGTTATGGAAGATGTTCCAATCACCATAGCCAACTGTCAAGCATTATGGAGAAGTTCTAAGTGTTCAATAAAACCATAAAAATTCAAGGGCCTGGAGAGCTCTTTATTTCAGAAAGATTTTTAAATATTTACTTTCAAAAAGTTGTATATATCTATTTTTACTGTTTTTAAGATGCGGGCAATTGCCTTTGATGGCATCTGTAGCAAATAAAATTGAATTGAATGTATTGTTTGACATTGTCACAGATGGGTCACAAAAATAAAGTGCCACGAAAATATTGGATTCTACAGTAAGTTGTGATTGGCTTGATGCTCGTTTTCTTTCTTTGGTGTTGTAATATACACTACATTGCCCCAATTCCACCATTATAAGCATAGTCTGCCTTGTTGTGCATTATCAATTTGTTGTCAACAAAGTAAAAGCTGTCCGATTTGGTCTCAAATGGGCATTCTACCATCTCTTTGACTAAAAAGAAAAAAGTAAATCGTTATATTAAACTTTTTAATCTTATATTATTTGTTGACTGAATTCAAAGGTTTATGGATGCTATTGTTCGCTCATGTGAGGTCTCACCACAAAATGAATCTCTTTGTAAGAAAATCCAAAATTGAATTACTGGTACCATCTAATAGACCACAATATAAGCTGCAATTTATTTATCAATTCAAGATATGAGCATTTGAAATTTTCATGTGTGGAATTACGGTTTTGAGAAAATTGCAAATAAAGCAATCTAAAAATAAACAACTAAAAGACTAAAAATCTCAGAAAATCTGCATGAAGAACACTTTTCTATATAAATACCATAATACTCATAATTGAATAAAACTAAATTTCTAAAAAATTTGACTTAGACCTATTTTGGTGATTATCTCAATTTGAACCCACCTACGATGTGACTCATCTTGTAGTGAGACCTCACATATACCATATTTATTAAAACTCAGCTCAGCATTGGAGCACCAATTTTGGTGGTCATTTTCCATGGATTTCTAACATCAACCTCTTCAAATCTTCTGTTGTGACACTCTTCTTTATGGATGTGAATCATGGAGTTTCACTTCATTATTCTCAAAATTATGTGACTACACACAAAACCTGAGGTAAGTGAAGGACATCATCTGTACAACACTCACTACCAACCAGCAAAAAGTCCAGGGACAGATCCAAATTATTGTGAAAGGTGAGGATATTTCCCATTTTTCGTTCCTATTTAACAAAATAGAAACTTTTGCAATAGTTTTCCAAGGTTACGGTCTGTGTGACACTGATACGCTTACACCACAAGTTTGTAAACAGGCAAACGTGACTTTCCAAATAGCCAATTATGAATTTTAGCATACAAGTTGTGTTGGTAATCTAGTTGTGTTCTCATTTTTGAAAATACACTTGGATAAATATTAATATATAAATACCAAAATATTAATAGACTTTTCAGTGATGACAAATTCCTTCCCTGTGGTAAAAATTTGGTAGATATATGACAACTACCATAGGGTTCTAATTTGTTTCTTCATTTTAACTCGTCCTGTTTTTTTCTCGGACAGGTTTACCGAGGGTTTTCTGCTACCTGCTTCACCATGTACATTGACAAGTCATATATCCACTGCAAACCATCAGAAAGGTACAGAAGTGGCATTTAGCTGTCCGTTTAGCTGGTAGAAATCAGTGTGCTGTTTGCTGGTCCATGGTTCGATTCAATACCACGCCACTCTCCTTGTGTTTCAGCTGGAGGGTCGAAATACAAGTTAATAGCGCATAGTCTTTCGGATGAGAAGTTAAGCCGTTGGTCCTGCGTACAACATGACTCATGTGCATGTTAAAGAACACAGTGCACTCTTCGAAAAAGAGTAGGGGATTATCTTCCGGTGTATTGCCAAATCACCCCAAGAAGGACCCACTGAAAATAAGTCCACTCAGACTTTCGTGGGTTATCCTTGGTGTTCTATAACACCGAAAAAATCAAATAAAAGGATTGGTTATATCAATATACTATCTTGGAGACTTGGGCCTTCATACTTACTTTGTTCAGGTTCTAGCCCAGGGAATTCATATATATGTTCACAAGTGTTCTTGCTGTTAGGAATAATAAAGCCAAAGTTGAAATCAAAACTTTTCAATAGCCTCTCTTTGAAGTAATGCCTCTCAATCATTCTGAAATTGTTCACAGGTTGATCACCGACTTGAAATTCCACCCTGGAAAAATAAAATCAAAGTATAAACAAAATTCAGTAAAAAAACGAAAGATCCATTGATTAATTTGAAAAGTCCAATAATCAACTTCAAGAAAGTATACACATACTCCATGCAATGAGATACACACCATCCTGACAGGATTCAATATTTCAACATAAATTATGTCATCATCAGGACGTCAACATATTGAATCCTTTCACAATGGCTTGTATCTCATTGCTTGGAATATGTATTACAATTTCCTAGTGATTAATATCAGATAAGAAAGTGCATACTCCAAGTAGTGAAATATAGTGCATTTTGCATACCCTGAATTTATTTTACGTATGCATAAAACGATCAATGACGTCATCATTCTAAACAATCAAATAATCAAACATAAAATAACATGTTTCAAATTCATGTATTTAGGTTATTTAAAGCCACTGTAAAACATTTAAAAGGTCGATTTTTCTCTAAGCGTGCAAATATAAACACTGAATAACATAAACCAAACTATAGAGGGCTCACTCTGGAAGCTAAAACCGAAATTGTTTATAATGATAAATTAACCAGTTTTAATTATCTTTCATTGTCAATTTCAATTGTGGACTTGATTAAAACACAATTGAAAATTAACGTGACTAAGTAATATGACCCTAGCTGGGCCTATATTTTACACAACCTTGATTTTACAGATCCTATGAATTACAGTATGACCTCTGGTCCCAAACCGTACGTAAAATGTAGATTCCATTGTACATTGAAACTTGCCTAAATCGAATCCTTAGAAAAAAAATTGGCTTGGAGACTGTTACTGAATTAAATGGGAAACACATCAATCAAGCATGAAAATTAAATTTTACTTAGAAATAATTTTAATTACGTTGATTTAACTATAAATGCAATCATGTTGGAATTCAATATTTCATCACTATCATAAATAATGTCAAAATATTGAATCAAACAATAGTAATAAAAAATGTGAATAATAAAAAAAAAAATAGAAAAGACGCACAGTATTAAAACAGATGGGTCTTTAAGCAAAGACTTAGAAACCTCAAGTTATGAAGAAGACTGGACATTAGAATGAAGATTATTTCAGAGAAATGACACCACTCATGGGGATGACTTAAGACCAATATACTTAGAAAAGATAGGTTCTAATCTCTATGTTGAAGATTATAACTATATATATTGCTTAACAAAGCAGGGTATTTCTAAATAAATTTCTTGTCTTTTTTCATGTAACAACAATTATTTAATGAGTGTCTTCTCCAGAATAAAGCCATTTTTGTTTAGAAAATTACTAAAAAGAACCACAATATTTAGCAAAGGTAATTGTCTTACGTTGCTCCAACAGTCGTTAATTTCAGGAATTGTGGTGTAAACTGGTATCGCACAAAACGACCTGCGTTGGGATCAACATCCTCAGCATCGGCCTCCTCCTCTTCATCATCCTCTAAAAACGTAAACAAATACATAATGATGAATTTCAAGTGTTATCATTCAATTTATAGCCTTAAAGGGCAACTTCTATGGATAAATCTATAGAACAATTAGTTGTGACCTAACAGATGAAATTTCACACATTCAGACAATGCCATAATGGCCGAAAAACAAAGCGAGTCCAAAATCAAAAGTGGGTCTACTACTCAAATTACACAGTGTTAAAAAATAGAAAAATTGGAAATTTTGAAAGGGTTGTGCTTGAAAACCAAACTCATATTAGAAATGTAACTTACATAAATGGAAAGAAAAGCCAAATTCACAATAGAACAGGTATATTTTAATGTAACCTCTAATACGGTTTTCAAACACAACTTTTTATAATCAGTAATTTTCCTATTCTTTAGAACTGTGTAATGAGTAGCAGAACCACTTCTTGATTTAAGACCTACTTTGGAAAGTGATTTCCTTCATTATTTCATTGTCCAAGTGTTGTCAAACTGTGTCAGTTAGGTCACAACTAATTGTTCTATAGATGTTTCCATTGGAATTTCAATCCCGGAGTTCCCCTTTAAAATGTGCAATTACAGAACTCTTATTATTTTGGTTTTTACCAGCATGTGCATTAGTCTTACTGTAATAACATATTGCTGTAGATCTGTAAAAGGCAGAAAAATACCCAGGATTTGAAATGGGTGGTGCAGCTAAGGATTTTGGACCCCACTTTTCCACCAGCCAGCCCCCCTCCCCCCCCAGAGAGGCACTCTCCGAATTTTCCATGATTCACATTTTTTTAAAAACTCTATAGAATGCTATTTTCTATTCAAAGATTAAAAGATTCAGAAGTTAGAATTATTTTATAAGGGTTGGTTGGACCTAACAAAAATACCATGGTTACCTAATACCATGGTTACCTAATACCATGGTTACCTTATACTGACATTTTAAAAAAAGGATAGGTGAAAAAAAGCTCCTGATTTTTCTTTAGTTGGAAATAAAAATGACATTAAAATAACGTACCACAGTTATTAAAGCAGACTCAGGGATGCTTTATAGACTTATCCTACTTACACATGACCATGTTTTAAATGCAATAAAACTTCATTTTTTTAGGTGGGGATGGAAATAAAGCTATTTTTGGATAATTAGATAATTTATTCAACTTTTCAGTGGATATTTTCATAAGGCAGTGAATAAGGACAAAGCATTAATCTAGGGCTCATAATATTGGTCATATCATAGACAAACATGTTTTTTGTTGTGGTTCTATAATAAACATTTGGATGACAATGAAAGCATTGTATACTGTGTTTATAATCGAAACATCACTTCATATTACTTAGGAAAATAAAAAAAAAACTATTTCACTTCTGAAGTCTAGTAATAGTATAAATGCAGAGCACAATGTTTACGTTCGTCTTGTGAAGGGATTGCCACCTATATAATAATTAGGTATTAATGATTTTTATGCTTGGCACAGCGGCCAAGAAATATAAGATCTGGGGTGGCCTATGCTGAGGGTATGGGGAAGGGCCGAAATATTATGGGCACCCCAAATTGACCGTACATAAAAAATGACCTAAATGTCTAAATGATGTTCTTTATTTTGCTTGTTAATAATGTAAACCAAGAAAACATGGCCAGGAGAGTGAATTTTGTACAACCCCCTTCCCTCTCCCACCCCTTCCCACCCCTTTTACAATTGGACCTGGCCTTGAAAATAGTACAAATGACTGACACGCCTCTCTTCATGTATATTTCCCTATACTATGTACTCCTTACCTGATGGTGGTGGTTTAGCAATCTCAAACAGAACTGTATTACTCTCCATGTCTCTTATCTTGAACCGTGTGAAGTCTATGTTATAGATATTCGCATCTGGATCACACAAGTAATCTATAAAAAACAAAAAACAAGTACTCGTAAGCTTGGTAGCTCTAACACTGTCTAATACAATCAACTTACCGATGCTTTGTAAGCCAAGGGCAGATTGATACAAAACAGTCTTAACTGGTGGTCTTAACCTTTTAACACAAACAATCTTAGCTTAGGCACTTCAGTTAGATCATTGCTATAAAATAGTCTTTCCTAGGACCAGGTGAATAAGACTCTCAAACAAGTATTTCATATTAACAGTAATTGAGGGCACTATTTTAGGTAAATTTTTGTTCTATTTTCGTTTGATATGTTACAAAACGCTATACGAGTTACAAAGACAATGTGTGGCGTCACAATTATAGATGGTCTTAAAGTTACGATTGCCTAGGAACCACTTATAGCAATCCGCCCCAAGTCTCAATATAAGGCTTAAGCCACGATCGCAGTGGACTATTTTTGGTAAGACTTACCGATCGGTAAACTTCACCAAGTCCCACTTGCCCAATAAAACGTACTGATACAGTTTCACCCTGCCAAAATATCCAGTGCGAATGCAGTCACTCTGTGAAACTTTCTTACCCGAGTTACAACACGTCAACTGAAAATCACACATGCATTTTGACACTAGAGGTCAATTATTAGGATTTTTCCAAACATTCTCTGTTTGCCACAAATTTGTCATGGTGGGTTTTTTCAGTTAAAGTTCTAAAATCTTTCCCTCGGTTCCCAATGACTGTGGTAAAACTTACCGAATCTCAGCAGTAAGATTTCCCTTCCTAGAATCTTGGAAAAATGACACAAAAAAAAATGTCCAGTGCGATAGATTTTTAGGTCTTAGGATTCCCTTTGGATAATTAGATTCTTTAGTTGCCCAATTCTACATCCATGGAACACTAGTACTTTTAATCCCCACAGAAATTACAAGAAAATGTGATTTACTATATTAAATAAGCCATTTCACAGTTTCAACTGCAGATTAAGATCAAGTCATAAAAAAACATGTGGCAATTATATCCCTTTCAATAAGAGCCGCGCGTTGTTTTATTATTTGGCCTTGGTAACGCACATGCGCAGTTGAAACCATGAAATGGCATATTTGTGAATAAGCTTATAAATACATCTTCATTGTAAAGTGCCTGAAGGATCGTCAATTTATTCGTCGACTGACTAGTCAGTTAGACCATGTCTATCTTCAGTGCTTCCATCTTGTGTGTGATGCAAGTCCAATATTGGTTATGAATAGTCTTTTGCAATGTGGGCATGGAATTGTAGGTTGTACAGTCATAGCAGCAGATTCTTTCGATTCGCTTCTCTTACTTCCTCTATCATTCGGGTTGCTTCAGTTGTGAGATCGCGCCATTTCCCACGGTCTTTTGCTAAGGTTCCAAGTTTTGGCTACTAATATTTCCCATTTTCAGTATTCGATTAATTAGGTTCTCCATAAATGCTTACTATTATTACTGTTAAAAACAAATTATTTTATTGCCATTTTCACCTAAATTTGGATGGTATTTTTTTAAAATAATCTACACTATGTATAGGCTATCTCTTAGATTTCACTGATATTTATATTTTTACCACAACAATTGTTTACATATTTTAAAAGCAAAAAAATATAAAATGAGAAAATGAGCAGAAACATTGGATTTTAAACTGAAGTGAAAAATAGTGGGAAATACAAACATTTTGGCACACAAGATTAGAAAATGCAATTGTCATTTAATTTTAACTCTTTCCTGTCTGACACATTACCCTCTCAATTGTGTGAAGATATTTACCCAACACTTGTTTTAAGATCACGTGACAAATATGCCCGCCAAAGGGACCTAGACCTATTTATTTATTAATTTATTAATTTTATTCGTTTTATTTATTTATTTTCTGTTAATGTTTATTTATTGTAATTATCTAATTATTCATTTATTTGTACTTTTTTCCATTTATTTATATATATATCTTTATCATTTTTATTTAAATACATGCAACTAATGTATTCTTTACAGGGCCTATTCCACAAGGTCCTTTGAGTTTTTTTAGATCCTCTTCATTTCATTGTATTATGTACTATTTTTTATTTTAATAATGTAATGTCAAATTGTTTTAAACTTTGAATGAATAAAGCGTAATTGAATTGAAGGGTCACACAAAAATGGGCCTAGATGGAATACTTATTGATCAAACTTAACAATTTTTTTCTAGTTTGTTCTCTAATGTTAGCTTGTCATAGAACACCATAACACTATCAGTATTTTCTAGGTGGGCCAAAGAAAAACCACTTTGTCCAGTAAACACCGTCCACCAGACAAAAACGACCTTCGAAACTGGATGCAGCCATTTTGAAAACAATTTGATCACTGGGGAATATCGAAAGAATAATGTAAAATCAATACAGATGTTTTAATTGAGGGCAGCATAGCTCCAAAACGATTTTTAAGGATTATTATTCATGGCGTACGTAAGACGCCCTACGCTAAAACATAGGGTTTTTTATGGCGTCGGAGAGATGCCCTACAACTTGAAAGTTAATAAGCAATAATTTAACTTGCTGCATGTCTCAAAGGATACCACTTAATTTCCTAGATCATTAGAAATAGTACAATTATTCATAATGTTCAATGTATATATTCATCAAATTCACATTGTGTTACTCGCAATTCCTCATATTAGTACATTTTTTTATATTCATCGTTGTAAAACAGAATTCTCATTTTTCATGTCTTACAGTACTATTCCATGTGTTACCAATAATACCTGTATGAAATTTATCTCTAAGTTATTTTAAGAATAGTACATCCATTTTCCAAACCTGAATGCTCAAAGGGCTAGAGGTTATTTCCAGTTTCTATAGCGTGAAGCGGATGAGAGTATGTTACTCCCCCTGGATGGGACGTTAGTCTATCGCAGGTTACTTCCCAGCAATTTGCCAGTACCCATCATACAGCTGGGTAGGCTGAAGCAATGTGAGTAAAGTGCGTTGCCCAGGTGCATAAGCGACTGGTGTGAGTGAGTCTCAAACCACCGACCTCTCGATTGGGATTCTAAACTGCAACTGCTGCACCAACTTTTCTTACTTAATTTATCTCTAAGTTATTTTAAAAATATACCATAATTATTTTAACACTTATCCTTGACATAATTTCAAGAATGAAATTCTACAGAGTTGGTCAGTTTCTTTTCGATGATAGATTATATATATATTTTTTTAATTTCATCCACATCTAACAGCGTAAACGTCAATTACAGATATACTATATCATGCTTATAAACTATGACTCATTACGAGGCTTAGTCAGTGTCGTTGTTGTCGTGAGAATGATCTTGGCGCTTGGTCAGGATTGAACCCAGGACCTTGGGATTGGTAGGCAAGCACATTAACCACCAAGCTACAGTGCCACTACTTTTTATATGTCTGTTTTGGGGTTGATCAACTAGCATACATGTAGGTGTTTAGCACCTGTTTGGTATTTCCTTGCCTTTCATACCCGTTTCCTGTTTGTATTGATGTAAAAATTGCAAAAAAATAAATACTAAATATTAATAACTAAACTAGTAATCTAGTAATTACAATTTGTAAGTAAAATGCTACAAAGCAAATAATTAATTAGCTGACAACCATCATTTTGTAATTTGTTTCCTGAAAATGGTGACAGGCAACCCTGTTAAATTACGTTGATAATACAATAATTGCTCCTTGGCGTCATTTTAAGATTCTGGTTTAGCAACCGTATTTTTTAGATCTTATTTTTTTGATTTGACCTATTATGTTTCTGGGTAAACAATAGTACTGTACAAATTACAAAACTTTTTAAAACAATAACCATGCTATGCCATTTTGAGCTTCTCCCCCCCCCCCCCATGGGTGTCGTTTTCCATGTCAAGCCCGTAGAACTAATAGAAAAGGAGATCTGTTCATATCTATTCAGTAGTATTTAATGTTTAAACGAAAATTTATAAATTGTATGATTTTTTTAATAAAAATCTCCATATTTATACTAAACATTTTATAATGTATTGCAATTATGACCTTTTTATGAACTGCCCACGTGAAATTAACAAACATTTAATAATATGACATTTATATAGCACTTATTACCAAGGCCTCTATGCACTTCGTAATTATTATCCCTAGTCATTGGAACAAATGCCTGTGGAACACAATCCATTCCACAATGTTGAAGCTGTAATCAGCGCATTGTACCTCCCAGGCACCCACTTATACTCCTGGGTGAAGAGAGGCAACATGGATAGTGTCTTGCCTAAAACAACTGATCAGAGTTAGCCTCAAACTCACCACCTCATGATTGGAAGCCTGAAATTCAACTTCTGCGTCAACTGATTTAATTAAATTGAAAAAAAAATCCGATACTATTGCTGTAGAAAAAATCCTATGGAATTTTAATCATAGGAAGACAAACAAAACAATATGAAATTGAAAAAAATATATAATATATTATAGCAGGTGTTTTTTCTAAATCATCAATCAAATATAAATGAATGAATATTCTGTAAAACAGGGAGATTAAAGAATAATACATGTTTTAAAAATATCTTCTGTCTCCAGTGTGCATTAAATATAAATGGCCAAGGGATCGTTATCTCTCATAAAACAACTCATGCTTGTTGCATCTAGTAAAGAATCTGTTGGTTTAAATGTATAGAGGAAATGTTATGTTAGTAATTTGTTATTATAATAACTATCATCTTGAGATGTTGGCACTTAAATTTTTCATGCAATAAAATTCCACTTAAGACCGTTTCTAATTTTAGTAATATAAAAATCGATAATAAAATTAACTAACAGCATTTGTAGTTTATTTATACTAATTAGCTATTTGTTGATGGCATAATAAATGCTGAAATATTAAATTCTAACAGGATACAACTCTCCCAAAACGGTACCTCTAGAAAAACAAGTCAATTTGACACTAAATTGGAGCCTTCTTGAAGTTCTAAATTATGAAACGAAGGTAAACAGGCGATTGCACTTTCCCTAAACTGCAGTGTTCGAAAAAATAAAACAGATGGTCATAAACGTAGTCTGTTTTGGAGATTCACAGAGTCTCCAAAGTAAATTTTACTCTCTGGCAGAGTAAAATATTTAATTATTAATCACGAATACTATCTCTTGTGTGGTCACCACTTTCTTACAGCAAAAACAATTCTCTCGCTTGGCGAAGTCATCGGCTAATATCCCACTATGCGCAGGTGGATACCACATAATATTCAAACGGTCAAAACGGCAGAATTGAATAATAATTCAGAATACTTAACAGTAAAGCAAAGGTTTTTTAATATCACCTACATAATCATCAGGAAGCTGGTCTAGTGACAAAAAAAATAGATATAAATGAGCAAATATTTGTATACTACTGGAAAATTTTAAAAAGTTTGACCCTTTATCTGACTTCTAGTAAACGGCCACCGGCTGTAAGCAAACGCATTTCCCAGACCCAAGGATGTTCGCTTACAGAAGGTTCGATTGTTTGTGATTCTGGGATGGTCGGTAGATAATTAAAAACTAAACCTTACTTTCTGTGCACCTGATCAATTTTAAAACATCATCTGGTGAGACGACATCTCGTTGCAGTAATTCCTCCTCGGTTACATGTTCAGATTCTGGTTTAGCGACCTTCTTTTTCACTTGTCTGTGAAGAAATCCCCCGCCCTTCTTCTTTCCCGAGGAAGGAGGTATCGCTGCTGGCGAACTCATGTTTTCGGTTTGTTTCTGACTCTACAAGATAAAAAAATTGGTTTAATGTTATTCTTAAAATATATTGCTCCTGAAAATGAAAACAAAAAATCATCAAAATTAAATTTGAAATTAACTTTCTGAGATTTAAGTAACATGAAACGTAGGGACTTCTTTAGACTTGCCCCAAGTCGCTTCTGTATGGTCGTTTTTTCGTAATATATGTAGCGCCGCCAACGACGAAAACAATAAAACATATAATTTTTTTTCACCAGAAGCGACTTGTCAAATGCTGCTGAGCAAGAAAGAAATGACATATTTTCTCTCTCCGTATTTGGCATGTGGGCGGATTGAAATTAAAATGCTTCATTTCTCAGTGAACGATCTAGGCATAAGCCCAAGCACCAGTTGAGAGACTACCAAACAACAAATTATATCTGAAAAGTATTCTCACGAATGTAGTTTTGACCTATTCATATAAAAAATTCTTATTTCTTATTTCTCGTGCAGTTGTATTCATCCATCACGTTGCCTAGGTGTAGGGATTTTCTTTTCTCCATGGTAGACCAAGCCTACTAAAGGCCTTCGTAACGCCAAACTTTGAGAATGAGTGATGCAACGGTGATTTCCGAATTCAATGAAGCGTGACCATTTGCACCATGATTTCACACACGAATGGTTACACATGAATCATTTTAACAGGCCTTATGGCTAAACTATAAAACAAGTGTGAGTATGGCATGTCAATAGCGCCTTAAAAGGAATCAAGTAGTAAAAGTGAATAAACTCGACCATAAGGTCTGTGTGACAGGCTCGGATTTGTTGAGAATACTAAACTATATATCACAACAATAACAGGCCCCCTTTCTTGCTAGTAGAAATGCAAAAATGCTAATCTAAACAATCAGATTACAAATTCATTCAGTGCATAAAATAACCATAATGTATTTACAACAAAGGACGCCACCTCTTCTTGTGAGGTGGCAGTTTAGAACTTTATGAAAAAAAAATTATAACAAACTATAACATCTTTCAATTTATTCAGTTTCATTGTTATTTTTTAGAAGAATTCTGTGCAAAATTAAAGATAAAAAAATATGTAATACTCAAACTATTCCTATGTTCACAACGGTTCTTAAATGTGAATCTTTCGTAATTTTTCAAGTTGACATTCTTTAAAATAAGTTCTTGTATGTAAAATTACTCAAATTATGAGCATCATAGCTGTGTTTAAACTATACAGTAAGAGGATGTATTTTTCTTATTAATACTGACATTTTATTACTCTTGTACTGTATTTTAATGATTTCAATCTCTCTGTATATCTTTCTAAACACAAGAATATCTCAAATAACTATTTGTTTATTAACTTATTTTAAAAAAACTTCCTCGTTTCAGAGTCATAAGATCATATCATAAAGTATAACCACTAAAACCAGATGGTGTGTTTAAAAAGATTATAGGTGCAGCAGTCAATTTGTTTAAAATCGGTGGTTTGTTTACATGGAGGAAATAAACTTGATGTTTCCGATTTATTCTTTCCTTTGTGCTAAAAATATATGTGAGGTCTCACCACAAAATGAGTCTCATGGTAGGAAAATTCCAAGTTATCATGTATGAAAACATAGTTATTGAGAAAACGGCCCATAAAGTAATCCAAAAATAAACAATTAAAAGAATAAAAATCTCAGAAAGTCTGCATGAAGGATACTTTCCTACAGGATTATTGGCCTAAAAATTATATTATAATGAAATTTAAGTACCATAGTACTCATAATTGATTAAAACTAAATTTATAAAAAATTTAACTTCAGACATATTTTGGTGATTATCTCAATTTGATGTCACCTACGATGCGACTCATTTTGTGGTAAGACCTCACATATAAAATGATAAATAAACTGTTTAATAATAATAAAACCTATTTCCATTCTTCATAAACTACATTTCGTACTGTATAAGGCTAGTTCACACTCACAGATTTAGTATCATAAACAGAGAATATAATTATTGTGTACACTAGCCAGGGATTATATTTTGTCCCTATGGTACAGGAATGGGAGGAGATCGGGCTTTGGAGCTCGCATAAGGGTAATGGAAGGGGACATACCTGTATGCAACCGATGAGAACTTATTTCTATTACATAACACTTGTGTATTCTATACCTTTTTTTATGCCAATGCGTGAGACATTACCACCGCCAGTGCTGGCCATCACACTCCCTTAGGGCCTGTTTCTGCTCATAAGGAAAACCGTTTTTTAAAATGTTTTTTTTATTAAGGTTTTTTTTTGCCAGTAGAAATGACATTACTAAAAAAAAAGGGTTTTTTTTGAAAAAGAAAAAACGGTTCGAAAAGACGCAATCCATTCCGTGTGCGAATAAAAAAAAATCCATTTTTAATGGGGTGCTTTCTGCTGCAACATAAATACCAGTTCCGATTTGACCTCGCAGTGACGTCAAATGTCAACATACTGAATGTAAACATGACATTCCACAGACATTTCGCGGGAAATCACAATACGAAAATGTGGAACGAAGAAGTAACGAAATTTGTTATTACTTTGTGGGGAGAGGCAAAGGTGGGGGATCGACTCACCGGGAGCAAGCGGGATACCCATATAAAAGGATTGTCAAAAAATTGTAAGACGAGTTTGGTTTGTTACTGACTCAGTGCAAATAACAAACAAACTAAAGCGATTGAGACAGGCCTACACTTTGGCCAAAGATCACAATAGCAGGTCCGGTAGGGACAGAATCACCTGTCCTTACTACAACTTATTTGATGGTATCCTGGGGGATCGTGATCTCCACACTGGAAGGCGGAGTAAACACATTAACTGAGCAAAAAATGTAACTAATATAAATACTGAGGCTTATTTACCATTTAGCTTAAAAATTCATGTAATAAAAATTTGAAAAAAACGGAATATTTGAGAAACCAGGAGGAATATTTGAGAAAACAGGAGAATAAGAACTTGCTTTGAGCTATGTTAGAAAAAAAGGAATTATCCCGGCCAAAATGGGAATGTTACCATGTACATGCACCAACAAATAAATAAACCCAGCAAGCAACATTTGTGTACTACAGTTTTTTTTAGTCTAGGGACTAGTACTAGTTGTGGCCTAACATTACATTAACCTGAGCCCTATGCTAGGTCTGCGAATTTCAGGTGACTTCAAGGGGCGTATCCAAGAATTGACGAAGGGGGAGGGGAAGAAAGGTTGTGATGCTCAAACCTGTGTTGGATTTTGACAAGCAAAAAAAAACAATTTTTCCCTAATGTCACCACATTGGCAAATTCTGTATGTTGCGATTTATGATTTTGTGGTGCTTTTACTTCACAGTATAGTCATTTTCCTCTGAAGAATGGTGCTCATTTCCACTGAAGGGAATTGCGAGATTATCATTTGTATCCTAATTTTCTTGCTTTTTTTCCTCTGAGTGGGCCTTGAGCCCTCCCCTCCCCCACCCCCACTGTTTACACCACTGACTTCACTTGTTACAGGCCCACATTATCATCCACGTCAATTTACTCACCTAGCTGAATGCATTCAAAAGGTTCTACTGGCCTACCCTATCCCCCATATCTATCTATTACAGAGTTTAAGGTGATCTAATTTGCATTAATTATTCATGCATAATTAGTGTTTTCTTGTACAAAATGACACAAATTAATTAAATAAAAATATTACCAACAGTTAAAACTGTAAAATATTCCCACTGGTTCATCTGCACACACTACAGTACATGCAAAGTTTCAACTTTCCGGAAGGTATAATTTGGAAGAGGAATTTGTTATCAAAAGGCCTAGTAGTTTGCCAAAAATGTGAACTGTATTTTAATATTGTCCAAAGCAGCAACATAAGGTTTTCATACTTGAATCTAATAATGAGGTATGAGATGGGACGTTTCAGAGTATTCAACGAGGTATAACCAAGTTGAACAGAACATAGTTGAATAGAACATCCATATCTTTCACCTCATTAAATATAATGTACCATTGAACAAACAAAATATTGATAATTTGTATTTAACACTGCTACCATGGTTACCAAGCATTGTTGATAAATTTATTATGGCAAATCAAACACACTGAACCATAAAATAAATGTGCATTACTTTATTTTGTTTGTTTTGTAAGCTTTGGAAAACTTGACTTACATAGCAACAAGGACAAAGTCAGCTTTTAAATTTATTAAGACTTGAACAAATAAACAATAATTTTGTTTGTTATAGTAAAAATTATATTTACTAAGTATGATTTGGTATGTTCATCGGACCAATTTCATTCAATCCTTTTCAGAAAATGTGTTGCTTTTTATCCGAAAGGTCCACTAATCAACTTTAAGTATAATAATGCATACTTCAAGCAATGAGATACATGCCATCGTGATAAGATTCAATATTTCAACATAAATTATGTCATCATCGGGAATGATCATGACATAAATTAATGATGACATAATTATTGTCAAAATATTGAATCCTGTCACGATGGCGTTATCTCATTGCTTGGAGTATGCATTATACTTTCTTTGTAGCTTTTTAATTATACAAAATAGGCTAAAAAATTTCAGATCTTGAGTATTCAAATTCAACCCTAATCAATTATAGTACCGCTTAGAAATACTACGTTAATTGTAGGCTAATTTCTAATTATTTATACTATGCATAATGATTTCTGACAATTCCGAATGGCTACTTACTTGTAATTGTAATATTAATTTATAGTTGGTAGATATTGTAAATGCACAATGGTTGACAGATCTAATAGCATTGCGAACCATTGACAAGTTCAAATCGTGACACGCATTTATGCAATGAAAACGAAGGTGATATGAAAACGACAGTGCGTTACCCTCAAATTTCACTTGTATACAGTAAGTTAAAGGTCTCATTAAAAACAAGCTCTAGTAATACTTACTGTACGTTGAAGATTGAACTTGTAATTTCTAATCAATTGCTAATTGACATCTGTAACCTACTTTTCAAGTTAGATAAATTACAATGAAAATATAATAAATAGAATTTGAACGTTTGCTAAGATACTGTAATGTTGCAATAAATAATCCAAGATGTATTTATAATCACCCGAAAGGTAACTAATGAACTTCGAATCAAGTAAGAAAGTATAATGCATACTCCAAGCAATGAGATACATGCCATCGTGACAGGATTCAATACTTAGACATAAATTTTGTCATTATCAGGAATGATTCCCGATGACATAATTTATGTTGAAATATTAAATCCTGTCACGATGACGTGCATCTCATTGCATGGAGTATGCATTATACTTTCTTACTTGATTCGAAGTTGATTAGTGGACCTTTCAGATAATTGTAAATTTATACATCTTGGATTACTTATTGCAACATTATCTTAGCAAACTTTCAAATTATTTAATATATTTTAATTATATTATATTAAATTTTCTTATTTACAATTGATCAATCAGGAATTTAATTGATTAAGGTTATAAAATTACTTACTCAGGTATAAGTCTACGCAACATTTGTGATTTAATGAGTTAAGCATTTTCAAACTTTGAAGCCCAGCAAAAAATATCCACAAGATTAGTTTCATAGTTAGAAAATCAAAAACATAGATATTGGTACATTTCAATAGAGCATGCCATAAGCTATAATCTAAACTTGACATTCAGAATGAACTGATTCAAAGATAGTATATCTGAAATTTTAATTAAAACATGTTTTTGAGAAAATTGCCCACAGAGCAATGGAAGAAAACAACTAAAAGACTGTCAATATTATAAAATCAGCAAAAAATTTGCATAAAGAAAACTGACCTAAAAATGAATGGAACACACATACTGTATCATTACTAATAATTAAATAAAATAAAATAATGACTTTAGACCTAATTTGATCATTATCTCATGGGGTTATTATAACATATAATGGTGTTCAGGGGCACATGCAAACTTTTGGAAAACGAGGGGCCAGAAGAGGGGCCGGTAGAATCAGAGTTTTATGGGGGTCCGGGAGCATATTCCCCCGAAAAATTTTGGTCTTTTGATATCCGCAAATGAACTCAGTGGTGTGTTAAGGGATCAATTCTTGTCTTATGATTGCTAAATAATTCAGTTTTATAGACAATGTTAATAATATTGATACTTTCCGAAAGGCCCTCCTCTTAAATCAGCCCCTAGTGTTACCAGTGAATTTAGTTGACTTTCTGTTCACATTTTTTATAGCTGAAAGCAGAGGTTAATTAGCGCATGTGACTGCATAGCGAAAATGAACAGCAATTTTCAACCCATCTGAACAGGACCTAAAATGGTTGTTGCCGCCTCACATAAGGCTGATATACTCTGTCTAAAATTTATTGGGCCACCACAGACAATGTGAACACTTTGTAAAGTACACAAATAATGTTACAGCTACAGTATGCCATTTTATGGTGTACCAGAGTGCTGTTTATATTTTCACAAATGCAACTCGCACTTTTAATTTAGTGGTAATAAACAATGAATGAAATGATAATAAACAAGAATTAACTTAAATGTCAAAGGATTGCAAATGAACTATTTGTTGGAAAATACTGTTGCATTACAGTATAAATTGTAGATTGTAGTTTTGTTGGAGCAATAATTACTTTATTCAGAAAATACAGTCAAACTCAAAAAGTATCATAAAATATTATAATACTGTAATTTGATATCGAAAACTCCTTAAAGCCATCTGTAATTTTGCCAAGATTTTAATTAAAATTTTAATCATGAAATAGGCTTACAAAATTGTATGACCAAATTTGGGAGTAAAGAATGAACAGGAAAATCGCACAAAGAAGTGGGTGTGGTTTATTGGCTAGTTTAAAGAATTTTAACTAATTTATTTAAATGTTGCCAGTCAGTTTACGCACTACAGTATCATAAGTATTATTTGCCATCAGGATGTCTCCAATTAGTCAATACTAGAGTTGAACAGTTTAGAATTTCATTGATGCAAACCTCTATTAAACAATTATTAAGTCTTATCCTACTTAATGAACAGATTTTTACATTTTAATATTGTAAATAGTTTTTTTGTGTTTATTTTATACTTGAATAGTTGTAATTTAACATTTTTGTTGTTTGTTATGACATAGTGTCCAACAAATTAATTTCTTTATAATCTCTTTTTACTTTTTGAATGAATCTTGAATTTAATTTGACCACATCCTTCAAATTCCACGTGTTTTAATACAATTTTTTTTAAAACCAGAAAAATATTCAATATATTGTAAGATCACTAACTCCATTAGTACATTTTTTTCCAAACTGTAAACCAGAGAAAATTAAAATCAACATAGTTTTCTTTAAAATGATAACAGTTATAAAAAGTAATATAAATTGAAGGAGGAAGACATCTTATATCGAAAAAAAAAAAACAAACTTAGAATACTGAGTATAATTAGAGAAAATATTTAAAAAATGAATGTTTAATAAAATTATACAAATCAGCAAATCATTATTTATTTCAATTTTCCTACAGTAGTTTATGAATTCATGTCACATGTACTATGTTATGAATATTGATGAAATTTATTAATGAATATTTATGTATCATTATTCAATATTCATTATTAATGAATATTTATGTCCCATTACTCAATATTCACTTCACATACTGTACGTCCACAAAGCTTGTTTATGCTTGTGTGGGAGCAGTTGGCGCAGCAGTTCAGAACTCGAATTTAGCCTAGGCACGTGCCTTCCCAATTAGTTCAGCCCCTTAAAAAATTTACGATCATGGCCACTTTGGCTTCAGTATCCCTATATTCTCAGTTATACATGGAGAAAATGGCCACTGGTGCCTTGTTTATAGTTGTATTGTACCCTTTAAAATCAGGCCAAAAATGGCCTTGCCCCTGCACAGCTTAAATTTGAGGTCTGGCAGTTGCGTTTCAAACTTCCAATCACAAGGTCGGACGTTTGAGGCTCACTCTGGTCAGATTGTTGGTGTTTTTAGGCAAGTCACTTTACCAACATTGACACTCTCCACCAAGGAGTATAAGTGGGTACCTGGGAGGCACAAATTGCATAAGCGCTGATTACAGCTGCAACATTTGGAATGGGTTGTATTCTATAGGTGTTTGTTCCAATGACTGGTGTAATAATTGTGAAGTACTTAGACATTTTTCCATTAGCTTCCCTTAGAAACACTCTGTATTGTGTTAGATACTGTTTGGATAAATCTCTTCACACTCAGTACTGTACATCTGATCTAATTCACCCATTCTGCTACCTGTTTTCATACACTCAGACCTAACTGCCAATCATACTCCATCATGTCATCTAAATCCTATGGTGAACGGTCCTTCATGGTTGCTGGCCAAAATCTATGAAATGTTCTTCCTATCACTGTCTGATAGTGTCCTCTGCCTATTTTTAAAGAGAGAGACTCGAAACACACTTACTTCTATCATTGTACATGGTACAAGTGTTATTCGCCTTTCAAATCGGAGGTTTAGTAGATAATTAAGTTTTTATTGTTGTTAATTATGATATCTTTATTGTTTTTTTTTTTAACTCAAACACACCAAGAAAATTATCATGTAAAAGTATGACTAATAAAGTGAATCTGAATTTGAATCTGATAGATCATAGACTTCAAATTTGGTTCATAAGTGTATCAAAATCCACACAAATGTGAGCGTAATTTGAAGGAGAATTATCAAAGGTCAAGGTCGAGCAAAAGGACAAATTCACGAAATCAGCCATAGATTCTGGCATAGTTGTCATATGCACTTCAAACTTGTTTCATATTTAAGTATGAGAGTTCACGCCATGTGACTGTAATTTGAAGGGGAAGGGTCAAAGGTCAAGTTCATGGTCAAGCAAAATGTGAAATTCTAGAATCAGCAAAGTTCTGGCATACAGTAGTCACAATAACTTAAAACTTGGTTCATTTTTAAGTGTATGAAAGTCTACGTCATGTGATCATAAGCGGCAGGGTCAAAGGTCAAGGTCGTTGGGGAAGGTATGCACTCCCGGAGTTCCCTCTAGTTATTAAATATTATTGAATAGTATATCCAAAATCTAGTTCTGGACAGACCTTGGAACTGCACTAGTAGGTCCTGATCCATTTAAACCTTGCCTCATCGGCAGACAGAATTTAGTCCAGGTTTACATTAGATATCGACTATACTTTTAGTCAACTTGGGAATATCATTTTTACTTTATTTAGTCTTGGATGAAATCTGAATTTATTTCTGGACTTAAAAGTTCATTTGCTTTCAAGAATACAAGTAATTCTGTTTATTTATACCTAGCCATTAACTTAACGAGACAAATGCACATTACATTGAGATGTATAAAAGCAGCAATAAAATATACTGACACCGATAATACACATAACTGTCCACCATCTTATTGTCACAAACTTATAGAGTAATGTACCTTTAATCAATTGGGAACAATTGAGTTTGAAGATGTTTCTATAGGCTTAAGTTACATTCACAATGGATTTTAAAAAGAAAGATGTTTTACCAAGACCATTGGTAACATTTCAAAAGTTAAATCTTACTGTTGTTTACACTTGAATTATTTTTCATGGTTAGTTTTTAAAATAAAGCATGTTACCCAAGGTAACAACACATGGATTGCCTAAATAACCACTTTCACAAAAAACTCTAAACTGGGATTATTGCGGTAATTCGCGAATAAAGGGTAAAAGGGTACTTCCCCTTCAATGCCGGCATTTTAATAATAATAATTTAGGCTTTTATAGCGCATTATGCATAGCCTCAATTCGCTGAGAATGAGAAAAGTAGCAACGTGAAGCTTAGAAAATTACCGTAAACCTATACTACCATGCATAGTGCCGGCATTCGATAGACCACCTCAGACCCTAGACATATTACCGTTATATTACCGTCACTGCCTTAGATCATATGTGTATGAAAGGTCCCACAGTGTAATGCCTGCTTACGCAGTGAAGCATAACTAGTGATCATAACACAAGTGATCAATAAATGCCATTCTATAACTTGTCTCGGGAAGTTTCTGGTCAAACTAACCAGCAAGTCTATTAGTTTCACCAAAACAAGTCCAGTACAAATGAGGAGCCCTTTATTCTCACCTGTTCTGAGTTTCAGATCAGAATGGCTAATACAGTACTGTATATGCTGTTATTTTCGCGTACAGAATTTTTTGCGATTTCCCACTTTGTTGACATTTTCGCACGTTGATATTTTCGCGGATGCCATTTTAGCTAAAAGATACATTCTGGGCATAGGGCCTAGGCCTAATTAACTAGAGTAGAATCACAATCTTTTCTAGTTAAAGAAGCTCAAACCCCTAGCATTTGGCTGCCGTTTCTGCTACTGCCTAGCCTAGGCCTAATACTAGGCCTGGGCTAGGCTATGACTAAAGTAAAAGGGCCCCAGGTATGTAATAGGCCAAGTAGCCTATACCCTTCGTATACAGTAGATATTGTCCAGTACTAGGCCTAGTAAATGAGAAAAATGGCTGTTTCTATCTTTTTATTTCAGAATCCCAAACCTTTCGTACTTTACTACATATAGTGCATCGTCGCAAGCACCACTGCAACATCACAGTTCATCATTTGTCGATCTTGAGCCTGTGGAAACTCCCTTCCGGATTGACGAGTAGGGCGCCACCAACATTGTTTACAGTTTAGTAACTTAAAATTTGACATTTTCGCGAGTTGATAATTTCGCGATAAGGTTCCCATTTGCGAATTCACGAAAATGAAACCTCCGAGAAAATAACAACTTATACAGTATAACATTTTCAGTGTGTGTGCGGCTTTAATTTTAACACATTAATCCAATTTTTTGGATCGTTACCTGTTTCTGGTCCAAAATCGGAACAGTTGTGAATGAGCCTTTAAACATTATTAAATCCTACATAAAAGTACAAGAATTCTATAAAATGTTATGTGTTTGAACAGTAATTTAAACACCCATAATGTAATCAATTCAAGTTTCCTCTATGAATATTTATATCTTACATTACGAAAATTCAATTCTTTGCCAAAGTAAAGAAATCAATGAATAATGATGTTTCTATTTTACAACTCATTAAATATGCGCATAATCTCTCCGAGACAGCAAACCTAGGTCTTGATAATATGTCAGATTAAGACACTGTTCCAAAAATGTAAATTATCATTAATTTAATACTTACTTTAAAAAACAAAAAATGGTTTTTGAAAATTATAATGTATACTTTTAAAATAGGGAGGACCAACACTCACAGCTAAAATTTAACCTAGATACCAAGGCCATTTGCCTCCAGGGCCCTCTCAACTGAAGGAATTGACAATCATTAAGGCCACTTTGGCCTTTGTGCCCCTTATTCTTAGTAAGGAAACTTATAAAAAATTGCATCTTTTAATTAATTTTTACCCCTTTTAAATCAGGCCAAAAATGGCGACCTCACGAATTCGAGACCTCACTCATTTAAATTATTTAGTTATTATTTTTGATATTAAACCACTGAAATCATTAATGGTCATAGGTTACCTAACAATTTATCTGCAGTACCTTATTACTGTCTTTATCTACAAAAAAATATTACAGTGCTCAAAATCTGGGGTGGGGTGGAGGGGTGGAAATGGATGTAACCTAGCAATGCTTATTTTTTTCTACTAATATGTTAAAAAAGTGCAAAGTTCATGATAAAATAGCACAGCCTTAGAAGCTGTACAGTACACTGTACGATTGCATACACCAAGCAGTGAGATACATACCAATGCCATTGCGTTACGATTCAATTTTTCTATATTAATTATGTCATCATCAGAATATACATACCTCCGAGCAATGAGATACAGTACATGCCATTGTGTCAGGATTCAATATTTTGACATAAATTATGTCATCATCAATGATGATGATGATGACAATTCATGATTTTATAATTTATGTTGAAAATAAGGAATCCTGACATGATGGCATGTATCTCATTGCTTGTAGTACTGTATAATTTCTTACTAGAAATTGATTAGTGAACATTTCGGGTATACACAGTAGACCTCCATTGAAAATTCTATTGCTCTAACAGGGTGCAAAATTGAGATTTTGTCATACTCGTCATGTTCGGCAAATGACTTTTTACTCGGCAAGATAAATTATTATCCGACCCTAGAAGTCTTTCGCTAGTATTGTTAACATATCAGCAAGTATTTTACAGTAAATTGCAAATTATAATTTCAATGATAAATTAAATCATTCAAATAATTCATTTAATTATTTGGCTATCCCATATATTATCATACATGTATTTCTTGTGTTATATGAACGATTTGGGAAATGCAAACAGCTTAACATTTATGCACTGTAAGCAATCCACGGTCTAACACCTCTTGCTATTTATTAGCAATAACCAAATCAGTAGACCTAATTAAGGGTGGTATTTTACCAGACAAGTATATTCATGTGAACAAGAAATATTAATGTATGCCTGCACAGTTTCATCTTTCAACCAAAAACCTCTGGTTCATTTTCTTCATTTTTTTGCTGCAGCAAATTTGGTATTTCCAATTCTTTCTGTATTTTGAAATATAAGAACAAGTCGATCCGACAATGAGACACAGAAAGCTGCGCATACTGTAGTATAAATAAAAGAAAGTTAATCCTTAAATTTTTTTACATTCGTTCAAGCACAGGGCTGAAAATTAACTTTAAATCATGGTGGCCAGCAGGGCCAGTAAGGCAAAAATGATACTGGCCCTTCCAAAGT
>JAOTQE010005581.1:6257-22935 GCA_025631205.1 Nesometra sesokonis
TACTGACTTAAGCCGTCATTGAGTGTGTGAACGTCAGTCTGCAGCACCAGTGGCAAGTTATGGTACTGACTTAAGCCTGGCAATCACTGCATTGGCAACGGTAGCACCACTAAAATGTTGCTCCCTGCATGTGTGGTTTCCAGATGCGATGACAGTCTTCTACTTGTCGGCCGACGTTTTATTTTTTTTAGTGATTCAACAGGAAAATCACTAAAATCAGTTGGCTGACGAGTAGAAAACTGTCATCGCTTCTTGGAACCACACACACAGGGAGTGACGGTTTAGTTGTACGACAGTTGTACGACTGACGTACAACGTAGTGAGTGCCCAGCTTTAGTTACATTGTAAATATCAATGAAATATTATTAGTAGTATAGTATGATACGATATAGTATGATATAGTATAGTATGATACATATATATAGTATGATACATCTGCACCAAGTGTAACATTGTAATGTTAATATCATTAGTACAATTCAGTAGCAATGTTTGATTTTTTTCTGTTGCAGCCTCGTCCTAAACGTCAATACATCAGACGAAAACGTTTGGAACATTCCAAGAAATATACCTCAGGCCAACCTTCGACAAGTAAGACTGCCCTCTCTCAATCTCACAGTACATTTGATTTCAAGGTCAATGACCCCTACACATTTGACCTGACACAAAGTGCACCAAGCTCTGTATTCAGCTCATCATTAGAATCCACAAGTTCAATAAGTGAAGGCTTGGGAAAACGTAAGTAGATAAATTGATCGTTATTAAGTGACCAGTCAAATTTAACCATTCTCCCACCCATGTTGCTATTTGTATTTTTAGCTTGACCACCCCCTACCCTTTTACATATTCAATGTTATTGCTTTTCTCAATCAATGAGACAATTGTTTTGGTAACCTGCGTACTATATGCATACATTAAACTCATTGTAGACCACCCAGCCCTGTATGCATTTAACACACCACCCCACCACTTTTGTATGTAATTGTTGAATTCCCCCTAACATAAGTACCTGTAAATAAATTGGCCATTTTTTGGAATCATTTTGTCAATGTATTCCTGTGTTATCTTATGTATATTTATATTCATTGTGCTTTGGCAGATAACACACATTGGTTCATGTTGAAATTATAAGTTTATGTTTACATAGATTTCTGTAGGATATTGGTATAACTAACTGAGCAGCATTAAACTCAGTTGGCTAACTGGTTGTAGACACTGTCATGTACCTTGAACTGTAGGGATCTTTGATTTTTGGTTTGATCAAGTACATCACCATACTCCTTGTGTTTTCTTGTGTGTGTTACAAGTTGATAGTTTGCAGTCTTTCGGATGAGACATTAAGCCATTGATTACATCGTTTTGACTGGAGAGTCACGTTAATAATTGCTGTCTTTCTGATGAACTTAAATCCATCGTTCCTGTTTCTAAAATGACTCATGTTTATTTAAAAATTTTTCTTAAAGAAGTAGATTGTCTTCTGACCGCCAGAACAACTCACTTTGAACTCTTATGGGTTATTGTGGGTCATCATTGGTGTATCACACTGAAATGGGTTATCGTGGGTTATTGTGGGTTATCATTGGTGTATCACACTGAAATATTTCTATTCAATCCAATAGCTTAAATTAATACTATTTACAAGGTCATAGAAATTATTAGATGAACTAATATTATACTAATGTTATTAAAATATTTATGTGTTTGTTATTAAAATATTTATGTGTTTGTTATTAAAATATTTATGTGTTTGTTATTAAAATATTTATGTGTTTGTTATTAAAATATTTATGTGTTTGTGTTTTGTAGCAAAAAAACCAAAGAAAGGCATGGCAACAGCCAAACAGAGATTGAGCAAAATATTAAAATTGAAGAAAGGAGGTCGTTTGATGGTCTGAGCCAAGAAAGGAGGTCGTTTGATGGTCTGAACCAAGAAAGGAGGTCGTTTGATGGTGTGAGCCCTCAACGTTGAGAATGGCTTGAAGGAGATCAAAGGAGGTCGTTTGATGGTCTGAGCCCTCAACGTTGAGAATGGCTTGAAGGAGATCAATTGATGTTCTGAGCCATCTAGCTTGAGAAAGAGATTGAACTTGAAAGAGATTGCTTGATGGTCTGAGCCTTCTACAATAAACTATTCTTAACACAGCATCATGTAGTGTCAAAATTATTTATTTAGACGTAAATTTTTGTTTTGAAATCAGGGAATTAATATTTGTGAATATTTTGTAAATAGAATCTGTAAATATGGAAACATTGATATTGTTAAAGTATACCTTGTTTTGAACATTCTAATGTACGTACATGTAGTATGTATAGAGAAGTTGTTTTTTTTTGTTTTTTTGTACATAAATTTAAATTAAAAGGGGCTATGCAGCCAATTCATTACTATTTGTGTAACAAATTGGTAAAGCTATTTATATACAGCCTACACAACAATCTATGCTTTACCCAAACACAACCCTTTTTTGAAAATGGTTCATTTGTTTTTTGTTTTGTTTTTTTTGTAGGCCTGTTTAAATGTGTTTTTTTTTTTTATTTAATTTTTTATTTCATACTATAGTCTAGTTTTGGGTTAATGTTATGCATTTCTCAAAATATCCAGTTTTTTTTTTTTAAATTTTATTACAATTTTCTTGATAATTTTATATATTTGAAAGTTTACAAATAAATTACTCCCCCAGTGTTTGATGTAAGTCAAAATTGAATACATACGTGTGTGACAGCTAAGCTATGGTAATTCAGTTCACCTTCGACGATCCAGGTTTCCCAATATTTCAAAGTTGTATTTTTTGTCTTGTACTGTAACTTATGTTGTATGTGTATGTGGCAGAGCCAAGTCAGAGGAGGCATAAGTCGCAAATCTAGTTTCCACAATAAGCAGAAACAAAAAAATTGTCAAATTTTTGTTTAAAAAAATGTAGAAACATTCAACTTTCATACTACAGGTACATTAACAATATTCAGGTATTTGATCAAAAAAAGTTGGAAAACTGTTTTCTCAAAACTTATATTTTAAATTTTTGAAATTTGATTGTTCATAACTATGCAAGGGAACTGATCTCAATTTTCAAATTTTCGACTTATACCTCCATTGGTTTAACTCTTCCACATGTAAACGACCGAATATTAACTGAAACCAGTAAATAACAATACTGTTGAATGGCTTAAAAGTCCTGGGTGGCCAAGAGTTGGGTTATCCTTGGGTAGGTTATAGTGTTTTATTGGTTTTCCATTTGCTTTATTTAGAAAAGTTGCTAAATTGTCAACAAATCCCTGTTTATATTCACTGATTCTGAATCACAACACTGTACTCCATAGCAAGGCAAGTTGTATTTATGCATTTAAAACTGTAAGGATTCACTGTGTTTTTAATTATGTCTTCATGAATACTTGGAGTATGCATTATACTCCTGATGATGACATGATTAATGTCGAAATATTGAATCCCAACACGATGGCATGTATTTGATGACATGTATTTCAATACTTGGAGTATGCATTATACTTTGATGATGACATGATTAATGATGAAAAATTGAATCCAAATACGATGGTTTATGCATTATACTTACCTGATATTAATCACTGGACGTTTTACTTCTTAACTCAGTTTTGTTCCCGGGGTCTTGTGCCTCATATAAATTTACAAAATGTGTGTGATATTCTTTGTATTCCATGATCGTATACAAATCATTAGAAAGACTTTAAAGCCTCTGTACATATTGTGTACATAATGCGATTTAAGTGAATATGCTAAAGTTATGATTTCATTGAGACTACTTTTCAATTCAACATAGCCTTTAGATGTTGACTTTGTGGTCATTTTTTTTTTGATATACTGTATTTATAAACTTTGTTTTTGTTTCCTTAATTATTTTATGTTTACAAATATGCTATTATGATTTACCTTATTTTTTGATGATCCAACAGAAAATTAAGTACAATGGTATTTGCAACTACGTTTTGTAAACGGTATGTTTGCTTTTTCATGTAGATTTGTGGATCAACAAAATATAAAGCCCATTATAAATATTCTTTTGGTTTTATTTAAGTAATTTTAACAATATTTAGTTGCTTTCGTTTTTTTTTTAGTATACTTAAATCACTTTGTTTTTAAATTTTTACAACATATTGTAAAATTTAAAATTTTAAGGAGAAAATTTAATTAATAGTGATAAAATATTTGTGGAATATTTATACATATTTTACCTTATAGTTATTTTTAATATTTTTATAGCCCTATTTAAAAATTATATGGGTTCTTAGTTTTTCAAATTGTTTGGGGTTTAATTAACATTGAAAAAATACTCTGTGTAAACCTCTATTTATTTAACCCTTTCATGATGTATTCACAGGTTGTTCAAAGTCTGTAACCCCATTATCAACTGGATAGCATCTCTAAATTTGTTGGGATTTATTTGCTTAATAGATTTAGTCAAATTTACCACAGTTATTTATTAACAATTACATGAATTGGTATTATTGCAGCTCATTATTTTTTATATTTAATGTATTTTACATTAGGCTCCTTTGTGTTTATTACGTGTACCTTCCCATTACACAGTTTTTTGATTTATATCCTACCTTTTCAAGAAATGTAAGGTAATTTTACTTAAGTAACTACTTACTGGCTTAAATATTCATAAAGAAGAGGGATAATCTTAATCCATTTATCCCTTGTGGTGAGACTTCACAAAACTTTTTAATGGGAACGTACACCACATGTGTCGTAAACCATTAGGCCTAATACGTTACGTGATTAACACACAATGAGATCAAGCTTGGGTAATTGTCAGAAATGAAGGTCATTAATACGAAATTGAAACAAACTCTAAATGATTAGCCATGGCATAGTGTTATGTATTCTGTACATTAGATTCATTCAAACAATGCCGCAAGTGACAGTAAGGGAGTGTATCAACCCATAATTATCTTGTTGTATTGATTACATATGAATGGTGTGGAATGCAGGCTAGCTCCATCGTATGTGCTTATGTCCTGGGGTCACAGGCTCAATCCAGACTAGGCTAGGATTAATCTGACGACAAACAACGTCACTGTCTAAGCTTTGTAATAAGTCTTAATTTACGACGATGATATAGTAATCCCGATGATGACGTAATTTATGTCGAAATATTAATCCTGTCACAATGGCATGTATCTCATATACAGTATAGTATATGCATCCTGTAATGTGAATACAAAGTAGTAGGCCTACTATCGAAAATTGTTTCCTTAAAGATTATTGATTTTTAAATTAACATCAAATAATAGAAATTAGTGTATTTAAAAATTTAAGTTTAATAGCATTTTTAAATTAAAAAAAAAATATAAATTCGAGGTTTTTGGCCGATTTTTAGCATATAACATTGCAATATTGGGGTAAATAATTGTAAAATACCCATAATTTATAGTGTCATGATCATACATTTATCTTGAAATCAAGTCGATCAATCATTATTGTTATTGTATGCCGGTGACGAACTGACTGTTTTGAACAGATACGGTCACTTCGTAGAGTACATTTATTTAATCAGGGAGAAATTGTCATCCCATGTTGGTATTGGCAAGTTAGATTGGACAGAGAAAAACAGTTTATAGAACAAAAGTACTGTATTTAAGTTAGTTAAGATTGGGTTATATTACTGTTTTACTAGAGTATTTTAAGATAGATATAGGAAGCTATTAGTTTTCGGTTTCCAACAATTTACAAAAAAAAAATCATGATTTGTTTTAAATTTACTTTAGTCCTATTTAGAATACAGTATTGTAGAAATACTTTTGTTTTGAAGTCGAAATACAAGATCAATTATAATTAAAATTAAATTTAATGAAAAAAAAATAGTTTAGTACTACTTATTTATTCTAAAGTCAGAATGCAATTCTGACCATCACCCCGCCCCCAATAAAATGTTTCATTTCAGCTTGTAAATAACTGTACAGTTCATATATGGAGGCTTATGGGTATGTAGATGTATACTTGTTAATAATAAATCCCTTTTTCTAATTTTGTATTTATAACAGTAGAGACAATAAAATACTTGATGTGTCAAAATGTTTGTTTCGCCTTTTTCATATCGTTAACAAATACAATCTTTGCAATATCAGTAGATGGTCGTTTCACATTTTCTTACTATCTGAGCATCTGGAAAAAACAGAAGTGCGATTTAACTTTTAATAAATTCGGTTATGAATGTGAAATTTTAATAAAAGTTTAAAAAGTGGGTAATACTTAATCAACTGTGTGTAGATTTTGAAATTATGAATGAAGTATACAGTAACTGTCAAAGAAATTGTATCCTGCAATTAGATTGAAGTGATGTATTCCTAAATTGTATATAGGATAAGGGTTTTCGAAAAAGTAAATGCCGCAAACA
This sequence comes from Nesometra sesokonis, assembly GCA_025631205.1. Lineage (NCBI taxonomy): Eukaryota > Metazoa > Echinodermata > Crinoidea > Comatulida > Antedonidae > Nesometra > Nesometra sesokonis. Next base: position 12,632 of record JAOTQE010005581.1, read on the forward strand.
TCTCAACAAACAGACTTCAGCTACAATGCGTACCAAACAATTCACTCCAATTTTGTTGTAGTTTAACACATTTTAAATGAGGTGTTTGTAGGTAGGTATAGAAATCTGATATAGTGGAATTAGATGGATCAACAAATAATATTTCTTTAAATGGCATTGTAATATGCAAATCCTAATACTGTGCTGTTATGTTTTTACGGTTCTAACAAATACAGTATGCTTAAGTGGTCGTACACAATTTTCAGAGTACAAAGGTTACATACTCACTGTACAATGTTTTAGATCTATACGATGCATTTGTTTTGTTATTAATTGCAGAAGACACATAACAAAAACTTTTTTTTTAATTTGTTTAACTTTAACTAATTTTATTATATTTTTAAGCAATTACAGGTATGTATTATGCACGGTTTGCTCACAACCTTGCGTGTTCTCGGCAAGGCGAAATTAAATAAAAATTAAAATAATATAAGTCATTGGTCGCGGTTTAATCGTCAACATTCAGATTGCACGGTCTAAGTAAAGCATTAAACGGTTGCAAGTCTTTGGTAACGGTTTGTCCAAATTCAGCTTATGGTCTTGGAAAAGTATTACACTGTTATACAAGTCCTTGGCCACGGTTGCCCGCATTCAGCTTGTATGATCTCGCCAATGCATAACTATTGTGATTTTGCTCATGGGTTACCCACATTGGTATCGGCAATTAATGCATTAAACTGTTATAAATGCTTGCCCAGAGGTCCCGGTTGCGTCCTTGGTCACTGGGTGCCCTCATCAAGCTTGCCTTGTTTCTGTGTTATAAATCCTTGGTCACTTGAATGTCCAGTAATACCTGTTTTGCCCTTGGCCTCTAGGTGCCCACATTCAGCTTGCCCGTTTCTTTGTTACTGGTCCCTAATTGCTCAGAGGTATCGGCTACATCCTTGGTCACTGGGTGTCCACATCAAGCTTGTCCTGTTTTCTGTGTTATAAATCATTGGTCACTTCATGTTCAGTAATACCTGTTTTACCCTTGGCCTCTAGATGCCCACATTTAGCTTGCCCGTTTCTTTGTTACTGGTCCCTAATTGCTCAGAGGTCTCGGTTACATCCTTGGTCACTTGGTGCCATCATCAAGCTTGTCCTGTTTTGTGTTATAAATCCTTGGTTACTTCATGTCCAGTAATACCTGTTTTGCCCTTGGCCTGTAGGTGCCCACATTCAGCTTGCCCGTTTCTTTGTTATAAATGATTGGTCCCTACTTGCCCAGAGGTCTCGATTACCTCTTTGATCACTGTGTTTCCACATAAAGCTTGTTCTGTTTCTGTGTTATAAATCATGCGTTACTGTTTGCCTGATGGTCTTCGTTATGTCCCTGGATAATGTGTGCCCGCATTCAGCTTGTCCGGGTTTTGTTATAAATCCTTAATCAGTGTTGTCTTATTGGTCTCTGTTAAGCCATTTGTCACTATGTGGCTACTTGTCTTGTTGGTCTCTGTTAAGCCATTTGTCACTATGTGGCTACATTCAGCTTGCTCTATCTCTGCTATATCCTTGGTCCCTATGTGCCTACATTCAGCTTGCCCTGTCTCTGTTATGTCCTTTGTCACGGTTTGTCCGTTTTGTTCTTGCCCTTTCTCCGTTATTTCCTTTGTCACAGCTGGTCCGCTTTGTTTAGTTGTACCTGGTAGACATTCACCTGTCTCGCCCTCCACTTCAACAGCAAATAGATCATTGTGCTTTTTCAGCATTTTGGTAGCATGCTGCTTCTGATAAAATAAAAAAAAACAAGGAAACTGACTTATAATCAGGGGCGGACCCAGCAAAAGGGATGGGGGCGCTTTCCCTAAACCGAGTGATAGTGGTTGACGGTTTTGATTTTGACACCCAAAATATAAAAATAAATAATGTAGGCTTATTTGCCCATTTTGCGTCGTTCGTTACCTTTTAATGGTACGCCTTGCCCGGCCGTATACACGTCTATCAGTTATTTCTGGGGTCAATTTTAGAGCGGCGCCCTAATATAAGGGGGAAGGGCGCAACTACGATTTGGCGATGGAGTGGGGGCGGGTGCGCCCCTAAATCTGACCCTGGTAATGCATTGTAGTAAACACAATTGCAATATAATAATTAAAACTTATCTTAAGTTTTTAAAGTATTGGTTGTACGATCGTGAGTTTCCGCAACTTTACGAAAATACGTTAAAGAAAACGGATACGTCACATTCTCGTTTTTTTTTTAAGTTGATAATATATTCAACAAATGTTTTATAAGAATACCGTAGTTAATCATCATCGTAAAATAATGATTAGCATATATTTAACGGTATTTAACCAAATTTAACCAAAACGTTACAGCTTATGACGTTTCTGTTTCCGTTTTAATATTCGCAAAGTTACGAAACCTCCCTATATTTTTATTAAAGCACCAGATTTACGAAAGTTGTTTGAAACTTTAAGAGCATCAGACGTTGAAAACATTAAACGGTACATCTTTACATGTTGAGTGATATTCTATACACTAGCTTGAAATACGTGTCAGTCAACGTGGTGGAAATAAACGTGTTGCGTTTATGTACAGTGAAATGTACTATAAAAAACATTAAAATTGTCATTAAAAAATAAATCTATTATGTAATTTACGCAATGGATTACGCAATGGATATGCGGCTAGCTAGCCATTATTGTCGGTTTTCAAGTGGGTCAGCATAATTATGTCGGTGTATGTTAGAGCAGGCCTTGTAGTCTGGTTATAAATGAATTTTGTTTTTTAGGGGAAATTCAGTCATGGAGTTATAGCAGACTAGAAACCTCCTTGATTCAATGTAAACAGAACCGTTTCCAATACCTGGCCTAGTTATATTATGTGAATACTGTGACGAACCTTTCTCATTATGACGGCATCGTGTATGGATGGATAACAGCAATCATTATTGCAGGTTTCGAAGAACCCGTGAGATTCCAGGATTCTGAAGACAGTTTCTAATGATAAAAAAGAATAAATATGTTATAGCCTAGAATGTAGATGGAATGGATGTGAAATGTGTTGAATGGTATAAAGTAATCAGAGTAATAACACCCGTTGTAACATCAGTAGCGTGTCAGAGGTAATGAGCACCACTTCAGAGGAAAAAAAGGTATAAATTATTGCTTTTCAAAATCCGATGAAGTCGAGGACCACCTTTCCTTAGTTCCTGAACACACCACCTGAACATTATTAGTGCTCGATAAACGATATATTTAAAAGTACATAGAAGGAAATAACAGTTTCATATTTTATTTGAAGAAAATTAACAGATAAACACAAACCCACAAAACGTCATTGTGGTTTCAACTATTAAGCTGTATTGAATTACCAGATTTCATTCAGCTCAGACTCAGCCCCAACCCCGTGCGGATGATGCAGGGTGATGCGGGTGACGGAAGATACTACTCTCGTCTACTATTAATAAATCCACACCACTAAATTGGTTGGTCGGCAAACTTTAATAAAATGATGACATAGCCACGCCTGAATTGTGACACTTTGAAAAGTCAGATGCTTGTGACAATAAATGTTTCATCTTTATTTTTAAATATAGGAAAGCTTGCTATGGATATATGAGTATGATAAATAACAAAGTAAGTGTTTTACACGAATGCATGCATCAATCCAAGATTTGTGCCTAAGTAAATTAAATACTTATCAATATAATAAGGCAGTACAGTATTAGTGAGGTGTACCTTAAAAGTACAGCATTACGGTCATGATATTTCAGTGTGATGAGATTTAAATTATTGAGCCTCACAACGTACCTTTACAATCAGCCAACACTACAGTAATATCAAACTTATTGTATATTATAATAACATCACCAAGTGTTGATACGCCAACTGAATCCAGAAAGGTGAAGTATCCACAATCAATAACAAGGGTGTGGGTTCGAGCCTCCAGCAATCCCAACCCTAATGATGCTACATCTACCTCACTTGCAGTTGGATTGGACGGCGGTATTCTGCTCTCACACTGAAACAAAATAATCTTACGATGTAAGAAAATACAGTTGGGTTGACATCTTTTCATTGATACATGCCTTAGAAAAAAATAAATAATAAATACAACATTGCAAGCTAACGTTGAATCAACCCTAGGTTCATAGCGTTAGAATTAACCCCAATATGATCATTTTCCCATTGATGGAGTTATGGGTCCGGTTAAGACATTGTTTCGCCAGATTTATCAGATCCAGAACTGGTTTGAACTTGCGCGAACACATGATACAACGGACTTGCCCACTCGGCCAAAAATCGTAGGTAAGTTGTATGTACAGAGTTATTTTTAGATGTTTCACTTTCGTCTTTGGTTGGTTTCCCCATTACGTTTAACCTGTTTAGTTTTTCCGTTGCAAGTTTGGAGTTTAACATTTTGTAGGCAGTGTGGTTTGATCGATCTGTCTTTAATATGCAGATCAGGTAACGTTTCAGATTGCCCGTATATTGCCCGTTTCAGATATTTTCCCCATGTCACTGTAGGCCTAAACTACTACTTCATCTGCATACAAAACATGTCCAACTACCTTACTGAAAGCTATCCCTTTCTACAAGCTGAAAATATAATGTATAGTGTATTTACATTATTATTTTTTGCATAATTAACCTTATTTACATAATATGTGTAAGTGTGTTATATACTGTAAATATCGTAATACATACTATAGGCCTATTCACGTTGTTTGATTTCCTGTTAATTACGCCGTGGTTTTCATAAACCCCATCTACTTGCTTTTCTGCCACCTGCGATAAATTATTTGGGTTTAGTTTGGTCATGTGAACAAGCCTCTCTTTAAAATAATCAGCATTAGCAAAGTACAGGGAAGCCTTCATTTGGAATATTTTAAATCCAGATATAGGTTTACACTAGAAGAAAAATAATGATACATCAATAGTTTACAAATCATTATTACTTAGTATTACCACATCTATAATACTAGTATGTTAAAAAGTATTTTGCGTAAACGCCATCGTGCTGGGATTCAATATTTCGACATCAATTATGCCATCATTATAGATGAAAATCATACATTATGACCTTACAGGCCTACCCAATTTTCATTCCCGATGACGTAAAAATGGAGTATCTAGGAATCATAAAAGGCCAGTGGAAATGGGTCTTAACCGCAGGTCTCATTGCGACAAGCAACAAAAACAGGTGATTTTCCATATTTACGCGTGTTCTTGTGAAATTTAGGCCCTATTAGAATTATCCAATTCTTAAACCGGAAAGACGACGATGAGGGAGTGTTCAATGTCTAATCTTCATGCTTATAGGCAAATAGTAATTGTATTGTTTTCAGCCATGAAGCAGTAGCGGCGCTATGGAGGTGGGCTAGAGCCCCCCCCCCCTCCGTCGGGGGACCTTTGCCCCCCATCGGGGACAAATTTAAGGTTTCGTTGGTTGTAGGTAACGACAACACCAAAACAGGCTAAAAAGCACGGAAAACACAAAATACGGCAAATAGGTTTCTTTTTTTTTTTGCTCGTCAGACTGGAAACCGGGGACACGCCCACCTCAAACTTCAACTTGCCAAACTCGTCAGGGATCCCGTGCCCCCTGTCGGGGGAATTGCCCTGTTGTCGGGGAATTCCTGGCGCCACTACTGGCCTGAAGAGGCACTTTTATACTCTAAACATGGGAAAAGATAAGGCGCGCTTGGAATAATCTTTATATATATATTTTTTTGTGGAATTTTATTGTTTTTAAACAACTTTGAAGAGGAGAAGGTACTCGAGCAACTTGGTACCCCATCTGGATACACCGCTGGACATAATATTGAATCCAACACGACGGCGTGTATTCAAATACATTTATAATATTGTAAAAGTTATACTTTCATAAACCAGTTTATTAGATATTGTAAAACTAAATATTCACATTAAAGAACATTCCACTTTAATAACAGAATATGTGTGTGTTAGTGTTCCTCGTAAATATCGAAGAGATAGACATTTATTTTGTGTAGTACACCGGGATAAAATACCCTACTCCTCAGTTCTCGAAATGGCGCTGTAGAGCTTGGTGGTTAACATGCTTGCCTTCCAATCCCGAGGTCCTGGGTTCGAACCTGGCTGAACACTAGGTTCTTAACCATGACCTAACAATGCCACTCACAAAGCCTCCTAATGAGAACTTGTTAAGAAAGCATGACGTTAATCTCATCCTGTGGCGAAAAAAATAGATGTTGGATGAAACACGAAATGACTTTAAAAAAAAAAAACAGATGAGCTGTTTAGCACAGTGTACAAAGTCTGGGCAAACCAAGGCAATATGTTCTCTAGTTCTATAAGAACACGCGTTTGACGGTACAAGAGTTAAAAGCTGTGCAAGTCCCGAGTTATGCGTCCTTTCTGCTGTATTGTCTTGGAGAAACATTGCATCATCCAAAAAAGACAGCACGCTATTAACGTGTAGTTTAAAATTCCCGTAGACACACAACGGGAGTGGCGATGATTAGATTGAACCGAGAAACAGCGAGTAACCACGGTTAGCGCACAGCACAATGAATACTACTACTACCGATTTACCGATGAGCTAATTGCCACTTAATTATCCCAACTTGTCTGACAAATAACAACATCATGCAACAACATAAAACTACTAACCTCATTATATAAAGATATATCTTTATACATTCCTGTATTCTTTATTTCTCCTAAAATAGCACACTGTGGTCTTTGTGTTCTTACAACAACAAGAAGAACAGCAAATACCACGCCAACTAGAAGACCAATATCAACTCCAATGAACGTCACTGATGCCCACGTAACCAACCAGATTGACTACAAAATACAAACACAGGCCTATCAGTATCTTGCTATTCAGTGGGGTATCAAGTGGGTGGCGTGCTTAGGGTGCTCGAGCTTCCCCTTCACAGGTAAAAAAATAATAAATTAGTAGGCCAATATTAAGATCGGCGCATCGGAAAAAAGAAGTATAGTAGTTGAAGAAAAACAACTACAATATCAATCATTCCACCGTAAGAAGTGTAAAATCAGGGGAAATAACATTTTTTTTTTCAAACCCCGATCGGGTGGACCCTCCCCGTCCACAACTCCAGGATGCGCCCCTATATATCTAGACAAAATAGTCGTAACGCTGCATATGTAAAGGAACCAATGAATTTCAGAATTGCGAAATCAATTTAAAGGGATATTTCCATGTCTATCTTCCAAAGTCAGCAATCAGTTCGAGATGATTTTTTAAAGGAAATGTTAATGAATATTGGTGCCTATGAAAATGTATGTTTATTTTAAATGTAAAATTTATGTGTATTTAAAGAGTAAATTCAACTTTGCTCACTAAAGTGCAATAAAGAAATCCACGTATTAGTTCAATGAGAGTTTGAATCAAAATTCAACTGGAGTTTGCCAAGTGTGTTTTACTTTTTGGGTAGGTCGGTTGGTTGGTTGATTTATTGATAATCGATTGATTGATGTCTCGATTATGGGTTGATTAATTGGTTGATCGATCGATTGACTTGACTGATTGACGGGATTCAGTGACGGACGCTGGGGTGTTGCCCTAGTTGTCCAGGCAACACCCTTAATTTCATAGTTTTCTTGTAATACCATACAAAATCCGAAAGTAGTACAGCATGGTTCTACTAAATGCCCATTTCATCATAGGCTTATATCAATATTGAAATTTCTGGGACTGACAGAGAATAATTTGTATGTGCATATTACTCACTGAACCCTGTCAGGGGACACAGATCGCCCCAACTATAGGATTTTGACTCTGGGCAACCCCCTTAAATTTATTCTGCGACCCCCACTGGAATTGTTGGTTGGTTGATTGATCGATCGACTGGGTTGATTGATTGATCGATCGATTGGGTTAATTGATTGATCGATTGATCAATTATTCCATCAATCGATTAATCGATTGATTGTTCAGTTAACTGGTTGATAGATTGATAAATCGATTGATTCATGGTTCAATCGAATGATTAAACAATTTATGATTCGACTGATTGATTGATTGCTTGCTTTTGGCTCAATCCATCGATCGATTGACTGATTTATTGACTAATCGATCGACTGATCGATTTAAAGCTTACTTACTAAATCGCACCAATTCTTGTTTTTCCAATGAACTTTAATATCTGCAAATTGTCGAAACATTCCTGCTAATGCCACCGCAATAATGCAAGCAAGAACACACTGAATTTAAATTAAAACACATGATTACAACATAGTACACTACACATTTTCTTAAAAATAAGTTCTTTCATTTACAATTTATTTATCATCTCATTTAGAGTGATTATAACAAAGTTTAGGCCTATATTATATATAATACAACATACTTCAATAATTAAAGAAATGGATGAAAGAATTACCCATAAAGCCAACAAAACTCTTAAAGTTATTTTATTTTGCAAGTAAATCGAAATGTTGATTATTATAAAACAGATCAACAACAATTGCAGTTGTCTTTTTAGGTTTAAACATTGAATCGTTAAAATGTAATAAATAAATAAATGTAATACTTAATGTTTCTAAGAAATTCTTATATTTATACTGCTTTTTCACTCTGCGTTCATCTTATATTTTGGGTCTAATTTTCATTTTGTACTTTTTTCTTATAATTCAGTGAAAAATCACGATCCAATTAATTAAACATAAATTATACCAAATCAGTATAGATTGAAGAGCCAAACAGACAATGCCACTCGCTAAGAATTTTAAGTGCTGGTTTAGAATTCATGACGTAGTTCTTACTGTTGTGAGAAAACTTCCCGTTGGAAGAGATACGAAACCAATTAAATTAAAATAAGTAATATACATTACCTTAGGAAGTGGTTCAAATAATGGACCTAGAGAAAGAAGTACTACAACCAAAAATATACACTGGACAAAGGAGGCTATCTGCAAAGACAATGTTTGTGTAGTAGGTCAAATCATAACTCATCAATACTTTTTGTAAATTAAAACGTGTGGTAATAAAAAATGTTTTGTTGTATTTTTATGTTATATTATTGTTTGCTTTTTTTTTTGCTGATGAAGTTTTATACGAAATTCAATTCATTTTACAGGTTTACTCTAGCCTTTTCCACAAAATTTCGAACATTTCTTGTAAGATATCACGTGGGGAAGTATAATACATAGGCCTACTCCAAACGATGAGATACATGCCATCGATAAATGATTCAATCTCTCAACAAACATTATGTCATCATTAGGAAAATCCAGATTTTCTCATTTTCCTGATGACATAATTTTTTGTCGAAATATTGAATACTGTCACGATGGCGTGTATCTCATTGCTTGGAGTATGTAATATACTTTATTACTTGAAGTTGATTAATGGGCCTTTTAGATATCAATGTGAAAATAAATACTAAATTGGACTGGAATTGAAATGTTACAGTGTCCGACAAGTTACTATGTGACAATAAAATGTACATTAAAACTGATGCTTTTACGCTAGGCATACTTCCTTACTTTGAAGTAAAATTTATCAAACCAAAAACTGCAATGTATCTTTACCTGTGTTTTTCCACCGGTACAATCTAGAAGTAATGATCTACCTAGGGCTGCACAGCTTGTAAAACACGAGAAGAACGAAGAAAATATATTACCACATCCATATGCAATAAATTCCTATATAGATAAAAAAGATTATTTGTTATGAAAGTTAGCAAGAAAAATTATTGTCATTCCTTAAAAAAAACCTCGGATATATTATTTCGACAGGACAAATTTTTAATATTTGTGCTATTAAGAATCCAGACGGATCAAAAATTTGCGACTGTAAGTTTTCTTACTACCGCTATTTATAGGGACGAAATGGCTCAAATCAAAGCATTAAATATTTACAAGTTTACAATCACCTTCCATAAACTTAACGGTCTCATTAAACAATTTAAAATTATATATGAATTAATTTCTGAAATATGAATAAATGAATTACCTGATTTGAGCAAACAGTGTAGTTATTCTTTTTACCAATAATCAAGGCTTGTGAAATATTAATCACATATGAAACGATTGCTATGACAACAGCATCTACCAACAAATCGGAAAAATAAGACACAGGAGGCACACTAGGTCCTGGGATTCTGCAATGATCAAAACAAATGAATAAATTTTAGACTTTTTAAAATTTTTATCTCAGAATTCTCAAGTCTCCAAGATGGTGCCAACATATGGAATGAGTACATAAATAATAATAGCATCATGCTAAATCAAAGTATAATAAGTCATAAAAAAAGACTTAAAAATTATTACTATAAGAATATGGTAAATGATGGTACTTTCATTATGACAACTATTGTAAGGTATGGT
>JAOTQE010005582.1:0-11238 GCA_025631205.1 Nesometra sesokonis
GTTGGTGATGATAATGCTGTAGTGAGGTTGGTGATGATAGCGATGATGTGGTGAGGTTGGTGATGATAATGAATAATGAATAATGAATAATGAATAATGATGATGATGATGATGATGATGATAGGTTGTCTCGTTAGTACCTTCTGTGTATTTTTGCCATAGTCTTCATCAATGTTTTTGTCAGGTGCTTAAGATTTGGCAGTGATAGGGGTTTTTTCGTAAGTACCTTATTACTTCTATTTTAGTTACCATGCCTGCATTCTTCATCATTTCTTGTATCAAACGTTTAAGATTCGGCAGTGAAAGGGTGTGTCGTTTGTACTCAATACTTTCATGTTCAGTTACAATAACTGCAGTCTTCAACATTTTTGTTTCAGACGGTTAGAATTCGGCAGTGATAGGTTGTGTCGTTAGTATCTCACTACTTCTATGTTTTTGCAGACTACATCTATGTATTGTTATCATACCTGCAGTCTTTATTATTGTTTGTTTTAGGTGGTTTGGATTTCGCAGTGATAGGTTAAGAATCGGCAATGATAGGTTGTGTCGTTAGTACCTCACTACATCTATGTATATTTATCGTATCTGAGGTCTTTATTATTGTTTGTTTAGGTGGTTTGGGTTCGGCACTGATAAGTTGTGTCGTACTAATTAGTACCTCACTACTTCTATGTATAGTTATCGTACCTGTAGCCTTCATCTTTGTTTTAGGTGGTTTGGGTTCGGCACTTTTAGATTGTGTCGTTACTGCCATACTATACTTATACTCTTTATCATTATTTGTTTCAGGTGGTTCGGCAGTGATAGGCGCTGTCATTGGCGTCTTCTTACTTCTGTGCATTATTACCGTGCTTGCAATCTTCGTCATTCGGTAAAATTTATCTTCGTTGTTATTGTATTTATTCTTCATATTCATTTATAATTTGCTGAAAACCAACACCTACAGGAAGCACATTTGTGAACCTCTTGGAGCAGTTTACGTCTCGCTTTTTGATTTAGACTGGTGAGCAATGATTTAAGAAAAGCATATGTGTAACCATATTATTACTTCCACAACTGAATCAAAGTGAGCAGGGGCGGATTTAAGGGGGCCGTGCCGGCCCTCACCCCTTTTGGAAAGTAAAATACAGGCATATCAATATTATTAACATTGTCAATAAAACAAAAATATTCAGCAAGAATTGGCACTTTAACACGCCACTGAAGACCAAAATTTCCCGGGGGAGCATGTCCCCTGGACCCATTAAAACTTTTATTCTCTACAGGACCCTTTCGTCCCCACCCACCTTTTTAAAAGTCTGCATCCGCCCCTGTTGAGTACAATGCTCTGGGGAGGCTGTTGGCTGTACCCTGTGTTTCGTGTTTCGGGTGGCGACGCGGTTGTGGTATATTGTTGGACAAAGATTGTTACCACGATAACTAAAATTCTATAAATCCGACTGGTTTCAAACTTAGCAGACTGTAAGAGTAAAACATCAAGACGGACCTAATTTACTTGGGACCTTCTCTGATTATTATTTGTACAAGGAATTTATAGAGACATGGTACAGGGAAGTCCGGGCCATTATTTGTCATTTAAGTGTGGATGGAGTATGAGATAAAATAACTGAAATATATACAGTATTGAGTAATTTCAAAAATAAGATTGTGTTTTAGAAAATAAAATATTTTTACTTTTATTCTTGTGTTGCTGTGCAAATATTATAAACATGTTAAAAAGTCATGATTTTCTTTTTTGTAAGAGTTGTTTTATATATGGAATTTTCATTCAAACTGTGTGAATCTTGACAATAAGGAGGGTGGCTTTTACAGAGTAGAGTAAAATGAATATTGTAAATTTTGAAATATTTTTTGTAACAGCAGTATTTGAGCTGCTGTATTAAACATTATGTTTTATTGTTAGACGTAGGCAACTTTGTTACAAGGAAGAAAATATATATGATGATACAGAGTTGGAAGTGGCATCAGGAAGCACTGGACCTCAACCATCAGACGATTTTAACAAGGAAATGTATCGTAATGTAGAAGCGATTCGTCCAATTCCTGTCAAAAATCTTGTAGACTTTGTAAAAAAGAAACGCTCAAGTGGCCTTCAACTAGAATTTGGGGTACGCCAATTTGTACAAGAGTATGAGAAGCTATTTTTTCCATTTAATGATCCTTGATATATTAATATCAAATTCCATACAAGGATCTAAGTGGTATAGTAATGAGAAGAGGCAATATTTAAATTGTGTTGTTATTGTATATATAATAGATGTACAATGACAACGGATTTTAATAAGTTAATAATAACTTTTTAAACATTCTTTTTGAATGATAACATTATTACAAAGGTCCATTTACACCATGACGAAGGTAACGGAATGAATGGAAGTTGTTGTTACTGAACAATGTGATAAATAATTTATCGAAACACATCATCTATTTACGATGAAAAATATTATTTTCACAATTTAAACACTACTACTAAACATTGTCATCAATGCAACTAGGGTTGCCAAAATGGAATAGTGGGAAGAGCTCAGACAGAGCCTATGCCACATCTTACGGTAATCTGCTCACCAAGAGTCAGATCGTGTCGTTATGTAAGTGCCTTTCACGTAGCCCATGTGGTATACAAATATCAGGGAGATATATGCCTTGGTATTAATTATTAAGACAGGCAAATATACTGATTTAACGACAGTGGGCACTCGAAAATATTTGATCCCAATGTGCTAGTATGAATTTATATAATATAATTTTGTCAACAGGTACTTCCAGAAGGCCAGATTCATCCTTGGACTATAGCATCAAGGTCTAAAAATCGTACCAAAAATAGATTTCCAAATATTATGGCATGTAAGTTAAACCTTAAAACAATAGTTAATACCAACAATAATTATATTTATAACACACAAATAAAAATAGAAAATAGTGAACAAATAAAGCAGTTCTGTTCACAAACAAGTCTTGACCCCTGATGATAAACGGCAGGCATTTTACAATGTTTTTAATCATTGTATATTCTGAATATCCGTTCCATATTTCTCTTCTTTTCTCCCCTTTACCTATAATTTTTATTTTAAGATTCAATATTTTCTAAACATTTTAATATCCCTTTCAAACAAACGGTCATCTTAATTTTCAAATAAATAACAGAACTATTTCATACCAAAAACAACCTCACAATTTATTTTTTTAAACAGATAGTTACATCATAGAAAATCATGTTACTTAAAAATAATTAATAGACCGCAAACTGTAATGTAATGAACTATCATTAACATTTTTTTCAAACTATACTCTCGTATCTACTGAAATCGAAGTTAAATGTGGTCCTGGGACTATTTTATTATCACCATATGATACTTTCTTTGTCAGTACTTCTATGATTTAATACGTCTTGTCCAGATCATGAGCGTAATTGCGCAGACGCAGTACAGCTCGATTCTGTACAGGATCGTTCTTGAACGTACCTCGTGTACAAACTTACTAGTACAAATATTACATTACATTATGGGTTGGCCATAAATTACGTAACACCATTTTTGACCATTTAAAAGACCCACCCACCCCCTGTATCAAATTATCGATCGAGTATAAGTATTCAGCCAAACGACTGAACGACTCTATTTCTAGGTTGGCAGGTTTCTTATCACGTCGGCCATACGCCAGCCCACGGAGAAAAGAAAATCTACAGTATTTTCTTTTCTTCATGGCCAGCCACAATATTATGAGGATTTACGAACCCATTATGAGGAAAGCCGACGCTTGTAGACTGGCATCTAAACGCTTGTTTTTAGGCCACTATCCAATCGTTTTGCTCGCGCCTTCCTTCTGGTCATCTATTTACAGCACAGGCGGATACAGGACAACCCGTACCTAAACCAACCCGTACCCAAAATTTGGACGATTCGTACTGAACTGAATAGAAAAAGCTCTGAACTGAATGAAAAATGCGCCTAATGATAAAAGTACTGAATAAGAAAATAACTGAGGTGAATGAAAAAATCCCTGAACTGAATAAAAAAGTGCCAAACTGAATGAAAAAAGTGTCACTGAAGGCGTTTACGGCGTTCCATAAATATAAAATAAAAACTTTCACGCAGACCGTCTACTTTCACCAAGCGTGTACTAAGGTACTGTAGTCTACTGATTGAAAGTAGATCTAAGTCTAGGTTATGCTTCCATAACAGTTGCGAATCAAAGGACCCAACGGACCCGGGACCCCTTTTGAAACAAAACAAAATTTTTTTGCACAATTTTGGGGCGTTAAAAGTGCACCAGAGTAGAAAAACATTTTCTGGACCCACGCCTATTGTTATCATTTTCCTGTGAAACCTCATACCTGGGAGTGTCCAACTTGGCATCGGGCCCCTCTCTTTCTAGCTCCGCCCCAGCATAAATTTCCTTTAGTTGTGTCTGTCGCGAAAATATGCCTAATGTTCAATTGGTTACAATTTCAATGTACAATGTACGGATAATTCTAGTTTTACAGACCGTACTTTTCTGCGTCATTTGTCTAGGTCTATTTGCACGTCCTCACATTATCGAGCTCACTTAATGTCCACCCTCTAAATCCGCCACTGAGTGACAACTTTGGCCTATATATAAAACATCTATAAAAAATGTCGTTTTTCTTACGGCAAGGTGCAGAGCCGTCCGATAGTGTACTAACCAAAATAATGGATAATGTCGATGGTTTTAAGGGGCTGTCCATAAATTACGTAACGCACAGGGGGCGGGTGGGTCTGTAGATAGTATATTGCTTTATTGAAACGACGTACATCTATTATATTATTATAAGATCAAAGCCGTCATCTTTAATGTCATTAACAAGCTATAATCCAGTCAAAATTCTTAAATTGATTTCCTCTTTGGCTCGAGCATAGGCTACTTAGTGAAAAGCGGAACGTCCGTGTGTAGGCCTAATGAAATTGTTATTTCATATCGTTTACAGTAATTTTCTTCTCGTTTCTTCAGGCACGCGAGGCCTCCTGACCATAAATCGCGAAAGCAAAATAAGTATCTAATAAAAATGCATGAGTGCTCAACCAGGCATGAAGAGTGACGTCATGATTCACGCGATGAAGTCTGCTAAGAATAAATGACCGGAAATGGTTAGCGTGTATTAACACGAACACAATTAAAACTGGCACAATGGTTCCAAACAGGGACAAAACAAGTTTCTTTTTTGCTTGTCATGAACTCTTCAGTATACCATGCCATGTGGGCCCCCGGGCCTCCGGCAAGTGGGTGAAAATTGGTCGTATACAAATTTCCTTGGAAACGGTATTATGGATTCTACCCTGTACACATGAAGATATATATTATATTCCAAGATAATCTATCTATTTATTGCTTAACTTTAAATACTTTCTGAATTGATAATCTTTAGATGATCACTCCAGAGTAGTTCTTGAGCATAATGAGCGTGACCTAGCACAAGGATATATAAATGCTTGCTATGTACATGTAAGTTAATTTTTTTTACATATGATTCAGTATATCTCAATTATAAATTTACAAATCTTAAATGACACCACGAGAACAAACTGTTACGTACAGGAATGCAGGTGAAAAGACGTAACACGTTTGTGATACGTTTAACACATAGGAGTATCTGTTTATCTCTAAACGCTCCTTTCAATACACGAACGTAACATTTTGCCTCTTTCCTACTGTCGATGCTCTTACGAAATGTTTAAGCTATCCATAGGCTATTTGATTTATTCGGTTCATTCAAACATACAAACGTGCAATTTCCAATAAATTAAGATTACTAATTAAACCAAGACGCTGTATTTAAATATCTCTTGAATAAAACAAAATAAAATGTGTATTAGTATAACCTATAATTATAAGCTGATGGCAATGTTTTATTCAATTGTTTAAAAAATATCACAACCGATTTATAGATTTACAACAGTTCTAAATGTATAATAATAATGTTTAAATTATTTCACGTGAAATAATATTAGCTATTTTAATGGTATTTTATGTTAATATTTACTTTTATAATAGGGCTACAAAGAAAAGAATGCTTACATTGCAAGTCAAGGTAAGTTATTTAGTCAAGCAGATTTAGATTAAAAATAGGCCTTGGGTCAAACAAATTGCAAAAAATTGTTTTTTTGCTGATTCTGATTCATTATGTAGTATGTAGTTCTAAAAATTGAATATCTCTGTTTCTAGTCATTCAATTTCATGAATGCCTTGTTTAGACCCATATTTTTATGGTCACAGAATATTATCATCATATTTTTCAATAAAATTATGTATATAATTGAAATGAATTATGCAAATGAGCTACTTTAAACAACCGTAATTTACTACCATATCTCTGTTGTAGAGTAGATAGTGCTCAGAAAATAATGTGACAAAACAACTAATAATTTGTTTCAATTCGTAGGGACTATTTTACTCAGACCATTAATGTTGTCATACAAATTGTCAAGGGTTACAACTTGTCGAAAAAATACACAAATTTGAGTTTTTGGGTAGGTATAATATAAATACAGTAGAGTCATAATTACAATTTTAGATAATCAATTATTTTAATATACATATCATCATTCTTTAATTATATAATTGCCATGTTTTAAAATTAAGTTTTTACAATCGAAACACTTACTATGTATTAGGTCATAAATGGTCAAATGTCACATAATGTTGATTAAGTATGGACATTTCATCTTTTGGGCAGGTTAGGGGGACAATATAAATAGCAATAAAATAACAATGCAAGGTAATTTGTTTATTTCTAGGATAGAAAAATGCCATGATTTTGGTAAAAATTAAAGGTGTCGAATTCAAGGCGGCCACCCATGCTAATCCAAACCCAAACAATTCAGTTTATTTAACAATACATGACTTTTGACCATGAGTAATCAATGGCTCGATTGTTATAAACTTTATATTAAACCATAGTAAATTAAATAACGTAGCATGGTACCAATAATCAAAGGAATTGAATATATAAAAACTAGAAATATTTGTTAATAATTCTACCACACAAATTCATGGTACAGTATTTCAATTTGTGTTTACAATACGCTTTTGACGGTTCATAACATAATTAAGGGCCCAATATTTGTGAACTACTATATTTATATAACCCACCCCCAAAAAACTTGAGATTTCCTTATTTTGTCAACATTATGTGACCATTGACCATTTATGAGTTAATTAATAACCCGATTATTATGTATTGAATGTTAAAACATGAAAAATAAAGTGTTCGGTAGAATGATACGAAAATTAAATAAATTGATCATATCAAAATTCGCTTAGGGCCGATGGCTACTTGTATTAATTGTACCCAAAAAAAGGTAAAATTTTCATTTTATAAAAATTATATAGTCTCTTGGATCATTTATGACCTAAAAATAACCTGATTGTTATGAACTGAATGTTACAGCATCAAAAATTAAGCATTAATTAAAGTGATACTAAGATTAAAGGAATTGATCATAAAAAGTGGCTAATATGGCTATTTATAGCACACCTACCCGAAAACCCAAGGTTTCGATATCTTTTAAACATTATGTAACCTTTTAGTTTTATGATCTAATAAATGGCCCGATTGATAAGACATTGATGTTAAAACATGGAAAGACAAGAAATCATTAGGATGGTAATAAGATCAAAGCTATTGATCATACAAAACTACTCTTATGGTTATTTATATTATCCCTACTACAAAAACTTGAAATTTCCATCATTTTTCAAAATTATATGACCTTTGATCATTTATGACCTAATAAATAGCTCGATGGTCGTGATCGCAATATTGAAACAACCAATTAAAATAATCCCCAGGATGATACCACGATCAAAGGCACTGATTATACAACACATCAGATACGGCTATTTATAATACCCCTACCCCCAAAACTTAGGATTTATATGTTTCCAACATTATATGACCTTTGACCATCGATGATCTAATAAATAGCTGATTGTTATGACTTTAATGTTAAAACTTGGCAACGTAAGTAATCCTTAGGATGATACCAAGATTAAAGGAATTAATCTCACAAAACTGCATTTATGGCTACACCTTGAGCCTTATCTGAGCCTATGTGACTTTTGACAATTTGTGAATTATTAAATGACCCGATTATTATGTACCAAGTGTTAAAACATGTGGAATTAAGTATTAATTGGAATGATACTAAGGTTAACGGTATTAATTACAGAAGATTGTACTTATGACTATTTATATAACCTCCTCTCCAAATCTTAAGATTTCCATATTATATTACATTTGACTATTTATCACCTACAAAATTAACCGATTGTTAAGAGCTTAATGCTTAATGTTAAGGCATCGCAGATTAAGTAATTTTAGGATGGTACCAAGATGGAAGGAATTGATCGCACATAACTGCACTTATGGCTATTTATACTAGATTTACAGCCAAAACTTGAGATTTCCATATTTTATTCAACATAATATGAACTTTGACCATATGACTTAACAAATGACCCGATTGTTATGAGCTTATAATGTTAAAACATGGTGAATTAAGTAATCCAAACCCCCAAACCTACCTACTTTCTCACCATGACGTTTGACCATTGATAACGTAATAAATGGCACAATTGTTACGGACTTAATGTTTAAGACAAGGTATGGCAAATAGAATATTTATGGTGATATCAAGGTAAAATGAATTGATCGTAACAAACTTCACTTGCGACTATTTATATTATCCCTAACCCAAAACCTAAGATTTCCATACCTTATTAACATTATGTGACGTTTGACAATTTATGACCTAATTAATAATGTCGCGACTATTAGGAACTTAATATTAAAACATACCAAATTAAATAATCCTTAGAATAATAATACATATAAAATAAATGAATTACCTAAAGATAATAATTTTGTATGATGTTTGTTTTCAGTAAACTTTACTGTAATAAAACAACTGCACTTATGGCTATTTATATTATCCCTACTTCAAAAACTCAGATTTTCATAATTTTTCAACAAGATGTGACCTTTGACCATTTATGACATAATTAATGCTCTGAGTGAAGGAATTTAATCAAATTTGAGATGTTTTATTTCACATACTTTCTGAACTATATCTACTCTACTAACATAGATATGACAGAAAATTGGTGTTTTTTTTAATGCGGTGGCTCATTTTGCATTATTATCCCTACTTCAAAAACTCAGATTTTCATAATTTTTCAACAAGATGTGACCTTTGACCATTTATGACATAATTAATGCTCTGAGTGAAGGAATTTAATCAAATTTGAGATGTTTTATTTCACATACTTTCTGAACTATATCTACTCTACTAACATAGATATGACAGAAAATTGGTGTTTTTTTAAAAATGCGGTGGCTCATTTTGCATAATTAATATTAATTATTAGCATCATTGTAATTCAATAATATGATAAAAATATTCTCTGACCATGAAAACATAGGTGATCTGTTTATGAAATTGGAATGAATAGGTCGAGAAATAATCCAGAAAATGGGATTTTTTTTGTTATGGCGGTAGCTTATTTGCATAACTAACTTTAATTACCTGCATAATTTTAATTACAAAATGTCATGATAATAACCTCTGACAATGAAACATAGGTTAAAACAATTTATTTATGAAAATTGAATGACTAAGTACAGAGAAATTCAAGGAAATTACTTTTTCGTAATGGTGGTATCTATTTTGCATATTTATGCAAATTAGGTGGGGTCTGAGTGAAATTTGCCTCCCATTTTTGATATGTCATTCAGTACTACATAATTAATTAGAATCAGCAAAAAAAACCCCTCTAAATCTGCTCGCATAATGGTGTTATTGTTTTGATAACAGCAGCACTTTCCATCTTCACAATCGGAAAATCACAAGAGCTCAGTAAACTAAATTGCGTATATATTCATTTCGAGGGCAAATTCAAATACCATGGTTTCAATCCTGAAAAAGAATATTAAGCTAATGGGAATATCAGACACAAGCGACGACAGGAAGGTACGCCGACTCACATGAACTAGTAAGGGTTTAAACATTCCCTATTTTCCCCGAAAAATGTACAGCGTTAAACTTTAACTTGCACATGATCCATTCAACGGCTTAAAGTTTCAACCGAATGACTATGTGATAACCTGCGAATCGATCTGTAACACAAGGAGAGTTCTGAAGTTTCGAACCAGGAACCGGCAAGTGTATGCATGGTTTTGCGCACAACATGGTGGCACCGTCAGTAAGTAGATTTAGATAAATGTGACCATCTTTTGGGGAAAAAATTGAATTGCCCCACCAATTTTTGCTTACCTTATATTAGTTCGAAGTCCCTTTCCCATTTATTAAGAAAAAATTGCCGATGCTACTCTTGCTACATCCAACGTTTTTTGTTATTTCCAAGGAAGACTGTAAGTCGAGTTCGTTTTTGTGTTTTTTTAGCTCTTTTTCTACTCATGTAGATCAATTAACGGCAATCCTTCTTTTGTAAATCAAATATTTCATTTACAAACTTTATTCTTTGACTTATAGCAAAGAAGTTCTACCATTAAGTGAGGTACGTGAGAATGCAATCGAGAAACAATAAAAACGAAGTGGACTTTTTACAGTATTTTAAAAGATTCTGAATTTATAATAAATTTCTTATATCTGTTTTGCATATGTTTATTCAGGACCAGATAATTTTTCTTTGAAAGATTTCTGGCGTATGATCTGGCAAGAGGATGTGACGACTATTGTGATGTTAACCAACATTATTGAGTCCGATAAGGTAAGTTACCTACAGTAACCTTGATTTATTTGTTTTATTTAATTGGATTTAAACAAATCACTTTTCTTGTGTAACTTTTTTTTAAATTAATTTAGTTGTATTGTAACAACTGTAGAAAAAAAAAAACCAAACATATGGTCAACAGATTCAAGAGTAGTTCCATAGAGTATACTTCATCTAGGCAGGGAACGGTTTGTTTGTTTGTTCCCTGATCTAGCGTATTTTGTGGCGCATTGAAGCTAAATTTATAATACTTTTTTAATAAGTGACAAATGTTTATCTTATTAAAAAAACTCTTTTCAAAATAAAGATTTAATTTTATTCCAAACTAAATATAACTTGTATACACTATTACTCCGGTTTAGTATACTTTGGATTAGATACAGATCTCCTCTGAAACCCAATAATAATTCACATATATATATATATATATATATAGATAAACGGAATTGGGTCATGCCCATGAAAACGAAAGACGGCCATATATTGCGA